>JAVKLF010000047.1:7527585-7540832 GCA_034783495.1 Millerichthys robustus
AAATCCAGAAGAGTAGTGACTCTGAGAAACTCAAACGGATGTCTGATAAGTGAGCTTATTGCTGAACTGCAGCTGCAGGAATCCTAGTGACATTGAGGCAAAACGTTGTCTGTTATCCCTTGTTTTTCAGGCTGAATGGTGTCATGAAGCAGCTGTCTGAAATCAAAGAGTTTGAACACAGACTTAAAGCCCTGGAGAATGAGGTAAACCTGACGTATGCTCTGATGATGATGATCAGTAATCTGAAACGCATTACCTTTTACTTTTTTCTGTGTGTACCATCAGCCTATTCTTGAAACATGATGGGTTATTTTCTCACGTTGATTTAACAGTACAAATGATGTTGCAGAAAATAAAAAAAAATGAAACTCAATGTTTGTGTGTAATATTCTTAATGCATAAACAATAACTCACTTGGAAAACTGTGGATGTTAGGTTGGTGGTTTTCTGCACTAATCCCTACACAAAGTATTATATTACATATAATTATTTTTCCTCCCAGATGGAGTACAGTTCAGATGCACTCAGATGGATTGTGGACACTTTGGCACAAAACAGCACATTCAAAAACCCTCGACCTCCACCTGCATCAAGAGGTAAACCCCAGCGGTTAGAGAAGCAAAGAACTTGAGTCAAAACAATTTTCTGCTGAAATTCTGCACAATTCAGCAAATAGGCCTGTTTGTCCGGGTACCAAATACTGCAAGGTGTTTCTCATGCAAAATGTCACAATCACTCAGTAATCTTTAAATTCTCCCTTCCTTTCCACACAGATGTCGTCTCCACTTCTTCCAGTTCAACTTGATAATGTCTTTAAGGATCAGGAGAAAAACTAGAGCACATCACACAAAGTCATACTGGTTTATAGTCCTGTAGTTTAGAATCAAGACTTAATATTCAAAACTAAATAAGTTCAGTTAAAAGCTGAATGTATTTTGTAAAGGAAATCCTAATGAAATGCTAAAAGCAACTGCTTTGTATAATTTTTGTAATTTAGGCACTTGTTCATTGTGTTTTTGTGCTGTAGTTTTGAGTATGATACTTAAAAAACATTTTTCTTTTTTAATGGAAAACAGTAGATAATGGATTGATGTTTGTGGTACATCATGAGCTCATTTTTTGTATAGTGTTCATTGACATTCTTATAAAATGGTTGTTTACACTCTGCTGCAAATAATAATAATAATTTATTATTATTATTGTTGTTGTTGTTGTTGTTATTATTATTGCAAAAAGTACATTTATGTGGCTACCATTCAGTAAACTTTGTAACTTTGTATTTTTGTTATTATTCTAAAGTTAATATTTTTTCACAATAGTTTACACAAATTTTAGATTTTTAAAAATATTGAGATTTATGACTCCGTTAGACTTATTAACTTGACTGTTTTGTATTGTTTTTTTGGTCAATTTTAAGTGCAAGTTATTTTTAAATAAACAGTGACACATTTTATTTTTTTTACACAATGTAGTGTTTCTTTTACCATTATCAGGAAACACCCCCCACTCGATGTCCGGCCCCTGAGCTGTTGGCTTTGAGTAACTGTGGTTCCCTGAGCAATTCAGTTGAACAACGCTGTCCTACCAGCTGTGTTTCTTAATTTAACTTTTGACATAAAGGACATAGACTCCTTTTATTAGTGTCCTAGTTTCTGTTGAAACACACTTTTAGTTTCAATGGCTGACAATGAAGAAAGTGAAAAATATAAAATTCTTTTGTTGTTCACAGTGGAGATAAAAAAAAGTCTCAGGGAAGTGTCTTCAATCTTAAAAGAAAAACAAAACAAGGCCAGTTAAGTGAACTTTTCTTATTCAATGAGTTGCCTTTTAAGTTAAATACAAAGCTAGGAAGTGAGATGCATTTTATTTAGTAAATAAGTTTATTAGTATTTAGTAAGTTTAGTTTAGTAAGTTAGTTTATTAAGAAGAGTGGCAGATCGAACAAAAGGTGTGTGGTGCTGGGTTTCACTGTGACATGACTCTGCTGAAGGTCAAATAATGGAGCAAACCACTGAAGGAGCCTTTACTCTAAATAGTCAGTCAGACCACCTGTCAGCTGCAGGCAGCAGCTCTCAGAGAAACCGTGTCATTTTACTGCTCCCTCCCTGCAGGTCGTGTGTGTGTGTGTGTGTTGAGGTACACAAACATGTGAGTAAATATTTCCCTTTGTTCACTGGCTTCATTGTTTCAATGACCAAATCTGAATTAATATAAGGGGGGAAAATGTGCAGCATAATCCATCATCCTGGCAGGCTCTCCTCTAATTTTGTTTGAGGAGATTTAGGCTTGTGAGTAATTAACGAGATGCAAATAAAAATGTTTCACTTTGCTTTGCTTTCTGTGCGGTATTTGCATGTTCACGTGCTTGTATTGCTTTTCTCTGGGTACTCTAGTTTCCTTCCACAGAACAAAAACACAGATTTCCTTCAGGCCCAGGTCTCTCCTGCAAAATACATCTGTGATCTCACTGGGATTTGCCTGGTTAAATAAAGGTTAATAATTAATTAATAATAATATTTTAGATCAATAAATACTCATGCTACCTTGAACTAAATCTAACCTGCAGTTTATGTACAGTACGTGTGTAATTAAAGTTTTTCCAACTCCCATTTTCATGACCATGTCATTACCCTGACCTCCTGCAGATCACAGCCTAAACTCACTTTCAATGACACCCCCCCCCCCCCCCACACACACACACACACACACACACACACACACTCTCTCTCTCTCTCTCTCTCTCTCTCTCTCTGTCTCTCTGTATTAAGGGCATCAGGAGCATTCTTCCCACACATGTGCCTCTGTCACTCACGTACATGCAGCTGCACAACTAAAGTACACACATCTGATTTTTCCACTGTGTTCTCAGCACAACACCAGCACTCGGCTCCGTCTGCCTCTGTGAACTCGACCCTCCTCTTGTTGGCTGCTACAGTCTGGACCTGAACAATTATTCCTCGACGAGCTGGAGCGTGATCACTCTTTTCTGTGGATTTTATAGATTTAAGCCCTTTTAACCCATCAGAGTTTTGAACTTCACTTGAAAACGGCCAAACAAAAACAGCTGAAGTTTTCATTTACGTTTTAAGCAGTCTTCCAGGATGGCCCCTGTGAGAGGCTGGGTGGTGGCACTACTGCTGGTGCTCCTCTGCCCACCGCAGAGCCCACCCTCTGCTTTGGTGAGCGCCTGGGATGCGGTCGCAGCAGACAAAGACCTCCATGCCAGACATGCTGAAGAGGATGAAGCTTCTGAGAGCAGTGAAGGCACCGAGAAACATGAAGATGTTGAAGAGGAGGAGAAACATGGAGCAGAAAATGATGAAGAGGAGGAACAAGAGTCTTCTGATGCTGAAGAGGAAGAAGGAGCTGCTGTTGAGGAAGAGGGTGAACTTTCAGAGGAAGATGAGACAGAAGAGGAGGCTTCTGATGATGATGACGATGATGAGGAACAAGAGGCTTCTGATGTTGAGGAGGAAGAAGAGGAAGAAGGAGCTGCTGTTGAGGAAGAGGGTGAAATTTCAGAGGAAGATGAGACAGAAGAGGAGGCTTCTAATGATGATGAAGATGATGATGATGACGAGGAACAAGAGGCTTCTGATGTTGAAGAGGAAGAAGAGGAAGAAGGAGCTGCTGTTGAGGAAGAGGATGGAGTTTCTGAGGAAGATGAGACAGAAGAGGAGGCTTCTGATGATGAGGAGGAGGATGATGATGAGGAGGAGGAACAAAAGGCTTCTGATGTTGAGGAAGAGGATGGAGTTTCAGAGGAAGATGAGACAGAAGAGGAAGCTTCTGATGATGATGATGATGATGAGGAAGGACAGACTGAAGTTGCAGAGGAACAGGCTGATGATGGTGATGCTGAAGAAGAGGACCATGAGAATTCTGAAAAGGAGGAGGCCATAACTAAAAATGAAGAGGAGGAAGAAGATCATCCTGCTGAAGATGACTCTGACGATGAAGGTGCATTCAGTATTTATTGAATTGTGCTTTAGAATTAATATGCTCAGTTATGCTGTCAGTTACTGTAAAGAGTGGTGGAAAAACTATTCGTCTTTGATCATTTGAAGGAATTTAAAAAGTCCAGCAGCTCTCTGACTCACGACTACTTTAGGAACTCAGTCACACATTTCAATTCAAAAATAGAGCAGCTTCTCTGTGTGGTAGGTGGCTCTGACCAGATCTTTGTTCAGCCAATGTAAAATAAGACACCAAGCAGCTCCTGCTTTTTAGGTGTTTAGATTAGAAATACAGTATGTTTAAATAAATAGAACATTAAAATGATGAGGCCACCTTCACAGCTTGCGGTCACTCTGGGAAGGAATTCTTTATTCCTTGATTATGAGATGTAGGTAAAAGAGCAAATTTCAGGTTGCTCAGAATCATTTTGTTGAAAATCAATTTAGTCTATTGATGACACATCCCAGGATCCTGTTGAGGGCAGCATGGCATCATCAGTTGCTCTATCTGCTCCTAACTAGTGTGTCGAACTCTAGTGAGAAGCAGTCCTCTAAATGGAGAATGACGCTGACAATAAATATGTTGGAATATCAATTTCAAATCAAAAGGTTTGTGAAACAAATCTATTTTTTTTACCCATTTTGCTGCTGCAGCTGAATGGTGACCTGCTTGTCCTACCAACTACTGAAAGACTTCTAAATGTCCAGGATCAGGCCAGATTAGGTGTAACCCACACTGAAACACTGAGTAGACTGTTTTTGTGTGTTGGCTTTAGATGAAGTTGACAACGCAACAGGAAACTCTGCCGAAAAACATGAAGAGGAAGAAACTACTGACATGCAGTTCCACTCGGGTTCTCTGTGTAGAGTTTGCTCCATATGTGAGGTACAATCATAAAAATTTCTGACTTCAAATGGGCTGCAATCAGTCTGATAACATGTAAAGTGTTGATTAGAAGTGTTTCATTTCTTCTAGCATTGCTCTGAAAGCTGTGATAAATGTCCCTGTGAGGAGGGAGATGAGTCGGACCACTGTGAGCACTGTGAGGTAAGTTCTAAAACACAAGCAACAACATAATCATCTTCGACTTTTGACATCGGCAATAAGTGCAATCATAGGAGCAATGAACATTTTAAAAGCTACTTTTCAAGTGAGCTTTTTCCCTTTTTTCCAGAGCTGCTCGTTATGTTACATTTGCCCCATACTGTGTGACACAGTTTGCACACCAGGTACTTTTATTCTATATGATGACAACAGTTACTGTGCTTGTAATGTTGTTTCCTGGGTTTCATACAACTTTTTTTTTTGTTTTGCTCTTACTTAGGTGGCCTTGTTGATGAACTAACAGGATCCTTCTTTCAGTAAGATTTTCCTATAACACAAAAGTAAATGTAACAGTTCAAGAGTTCATATAACTATATGGTTTGTTGTGTTTAATGCCCTGTGTTTGTGTTGCTTTGCAGGACTGTTGCCTCTTTACTTTGAGCACACCTGAAACTCATTTTATGCTAAGAAATGTGAAAACACATGAAGCTGCTTTTAGGTCAGCAACAAAACAAGGACTTCTACCAGGGAAAAGGAACCACAATTTGTCTTTTAACAATTGCTTTAATTATACTTTACTGTATTCCTGTGATAAGTTTTGATACCTAAAATTACAAACTATGTTAAATAACAATGAAAAATATCCTTGTGTTCCTGTTGGATTTTTTCAGTGAAAGTAAATAAATGAGGATGCACAGCAGGAAAAAATGCCAACAATTCAACTTTTCATGTCCAGAAGAATTATTGCGCAGTGTAAAAAATATGTTTATATAAATGCATATAAATTAAACATCAGGCGTCGTTTTGCAAGAGTTTTCACAAAAGATATTTAATATTATCTTTAAAGCTCTGTGACTCCAAGTGACATTTTCTATGCTTGTTTTGTCCACAGCACAAAACGTTCCATCGATACTGCAGGCCTGCGGTTATTGTTATGCAGAACTCTGACTTGTAAACAGAACCCAAAGAGAAAAATTTGTGGAAAAAAATCACAAAAATAAAAGAAGAGCAACATATTTCAAAATCTAGAAAAAGTAGCTGCTTCTTTTGAGAACTATTTTGAGGTCTGACAGCTTTGGGGTTGTTTTTAGATTGTATTTTAAATAGAAATGTTTACAATCCAGCTGCTGTTATTAAAAAAAAGGATTTTGTGTTTCCCTCCATCAAGTTTATTTTTTTCTACAGTTAGGTCACCTTTTACATAATCTCATTAAATTGTACAAGAGTAAAACTTTAACACATTTTCATGGCAAACTCCCAAATGTTTTAGTGACACTTTCTCAAAACTAATAAAATACATTTCTATAACATCCAGCATTTGTCCTCTTTTCTTAATGTTTCTTGTCAGTTCCTCTGACATGTATGTATTTTCTTTTCTTTGTAAAATTTTTTTTGTTGCCTTTTTTAGTGAAGGACAAACACAACAAAGACCAGTGAGGTGTGGTGATGTGTGGGTCCATTAGACACTGATGTCTCTACAAACCAAAGCATAATAACATTAAACAAAAGGTAATGACAGTCCTGGGGCTGGAGTATGTGATCATATTTTCCTTTACATCTCATCATTTCCATGTTCTACTTGTAAACAGAAAGCAAATGGAAGAAATATAAGTAATACAGGTAAAGTTTAAGATGGGTTATTTCAGGGAAATCTACAATATAGAGATTTATTGCAAGAGCTGAGCTAAGAAGTAAATATCCGACAATTTACCATAAAGCAAGTCAGAAAATCTATTTTTAATGTCTTATGTAAGTTGTTGATTACATGCAAAGTACATAGTGTGAAAATAAAACAGGTTGTGCATGTTCAGAGTCTCTTGTACAATTCTTTTTAGTATCCACACTAAAATGAAAGTGGTAAACAGCTCATTGTTTCTCATTGCAACAATTCAGAGCCAACTGCATGTTGATTTGTAACATTTTTAGGTGTCAGTTTTCAAACCTGTAAATTAACTGGCCCAGCTTGGTGCATTATTCTTGATCTAGTGTTGTCGTGTGTTGTTTTTCAACTATATATTTTAGGTATTTATGCCTTTTAACTACAATGAGCTCGAGGGAAAAACATATTCTTCCAGGGTACAACGAGAAAGGAAGTGTCAAAAATGTGATTTGTTTTTATTCTTAGTGTTTAAATGTTTGATTGACAATTTGCAAGGTTAAAGGTTCAGAAAAGATTTTTAACAATTAAACTTCTTCGGCTACTACTTTTCTTTCAGTGTTAATCAGAAGTTTTATTTTGTTTGGTAATGTTGGGACAGATCTTGTTGTGTCATCCTGACAATGTGCCAATATTTACTGGGCTTGTTTTCGTGCTCTTTGTTGATGTGTTTATGTTCATCATCAGGGCAAAATGAGATCCAGGAGACATCCCGTCGTAGCTCTGAGGAAAGTTCAAGTCTTTAGGCTTACAGCCCAGAGCAAAAGTCCTGAGTCACCCCTCAGTCAAGCATATATTTCAACCAAAACGTCTGATTTTCCTGTAATTGTTTTCCAATTGCCTCCAGGCATTCTGAAGCTCTTTTTCTAAACTTCAGCTGCTTTTAAACTCCTTCTCACTTTCAGAAGATTTGTTTGTTTGTTAGGTTGCTTAAGTCTGACCTGTGAACCATTCAGGCATTATAAGACTCCTGGATAAATCAGTATTTCAAACAAAACAGACAATTAAGCAAAAAGCCAATTTAATTGTAAACACTTTGATAGCAGTTGGTGACAAAGACAAATTGTAGTTAGTTCAGTCTATAGAGAATCCAAAGGTAACTGTTTAACACATAAAATGGAGTTTTGGCACCAACAAGATTTCAGGTGCTGTGCACAAGTTTTGTTTTTCTTGTTTTTATTATTATTATTATTATTACTATTACTATTCGCTGTTTATCTGCTGTAGACATGTTTTTTAGGTTTGACATATCTTCTTTTGTCATGCACTTGTTCACCAGAATTAAATGGATAGTTTGTTTGTAGTTTCAGCTTAACAGCACTAGTTTGCATCTCCATGCATGTGGCTGAAACAAATGCAGTTTGACCCATTAAACAACGACTCTGACAATCATCCAAAAGGATGAGAGGGAAGGTTTATTAGCAAATGAAAGGGGTCCCCCAACACAGTTCTTAATGTTGAAACTCAGTTCTAAGTTGAGAAAACTCCTTAACTGAGAATCAAATTTCTTCAAGATTCAAAACGAATTCTAGTTGACTTCAGTTCATCTTATAAAGAAAATGCTCCAAAGTTTTGATATAAATGCAAATAAAATCAGAAGATTGGTTTTGCTTTTAATGCATCTATTTAGATACCAAATTGATGCATCTCTTCCATGGTGATGGTGTTGTATACACAGAAGGGGCTCCACCCAGAGCAGAACTCTCTGAAGCTATAAAACCAATGTGAAATCGACTTTGTTCACTCCACCTTCATTTGGAAATGAACATTTGTTTTTGAGGTGACACCTGAATTTGACGGATTGTTCTTGAAGCCTCGAAAGTTTGAGACATGGACAGTAAGGTCAGTAAAATAAAAACCTCCCTGAAATCCAATTTGATAAGAAAATCAAATATTTGAGGGTAGATCTCAGGATCTCAATGAGCCTTTTTAATATTAATTAATTTTTTTGTAATAACTTATTTGAAAGATGATCAGTGTATGTTTTTTTTCTCTTCTTGCAGATTTCTCTCCCCTCCCTGGTATTACTTTTGAGTTGGGTATCTTTGGTGCAATGCTGTGAGTAAACATTCATATTTTGTTTTATCTTTTTATTTCTATTTGTTCATCCTTCTATCATTAGGCTGCATGTGAAATAAAGTCATACATTATGTAAACATTGATTCCACTTTCAGCAGTATTTTATTTAAGGTAAAAAACCCAACAAATTCATAGTTTTCTTTTGCTCTATTTTTCTTTCAGCTGGCTGGTGCTACTTAGGTTGTGGTAAGTGAGGAAGGATGTCTGACACTGTTGAGAAAAATTGCATCATATCAATTTTTTTGCACTGATGACCTTTTTGTCTTTCACAGCTGATACCCCATCCCATTGGGAAGGGATGACAGGATCCAGCTGTGGAGGACGTCACCAGTCTCCAATTGATATTGTCACCAGCAGCGTTACAACTGACCCAACACTGAACGATTTCACCTTCGTCAACTTCTCCTCTCAGCACACCATCAAGTGGATGAAATTTAATGGACATACAGGTACACAGTCTGCGGCACAAGTTCATTCTCATTATTATTTGAACAAAATCATTTTTATGTTGACTTTTCTTTCTTGTTTTGTATAGTGCAATGCACATTGATGGATAAGGAAGTTGAAGTGAGTGGAGGAGGTCTAAATGGAACATATTCTGCAGTGCAGTTTCATTTTCACTGGGGTGGGACAGAACATTATCCAGGCTCAGAGCACACCATTGATGACTACAGATATCCAATAGAGGTAAAGAACTGTGACATCATCTGATGTCTTTTTTTGTTCTAAAATGTCCCTTAACCTTGGCTTTGCTTAAATTCTGTAATCTTTTTACAGATGCACATCGTCACTGTAAAGAAAGGTGTTACTGCAGAGGAGGCCAAGAATCGGCCTGATGGATTTGCTGTTCTTGGATTTTTCATAAATGTACGTAAATTTACCTGAATGTTTCTGTTTTTAACTGACAAGTTCTACAGTGCTGCCTATTAAAAGTTGTTTTGAATGTTTGATTGAAAGGCCTTCAATTAAGCTTTTATTTAATGTAAGAAAAAAAGTCATTTTCATGTGTTTTGTGTTTTATTTTTAAAGGGAACAGATAATGGGGATTCATCAGGACCTTGGCACACACTCACATCTAACCTGACAAACATCTCAGGTAAAGCCTACCTGGTAGGAATGAAAAGTTTTGTTGAAGTCAAGCGTCAAGCTTTTTTTTCAACATCTCCTTCCAGGACCCATAAAAAAACTCATGGCTTTTAAAACTTGTAACACTTTTCTCATAGTTTAACCACACATCCCATTTCATGCTCCAAGGGATGTTTTATGGTAGCATTAAAACAAACACACACAATACTTTGCAGATTGCACAAGGTTAAATAATCAACACCTTTCCACAGAATGGTTTGATGACCATCTTCCTACAACTGTTAGGAAATTGACCTTTTTATATTGTGCATATTAACCATTTTGTGGGCAGGTCATAAACTTTCTTTTGGCTAGACAAACTGGAAGAAACTGTTTAACAAAGGAGATTTGGATGTTGATATGGACTGTTCTTTTACATACTCATGTCTGTTAAGATGAACATGTCACTTTCGATGTCTACGTAAAAACAGATTTGTTGGACAAGACAAAGTGAATGTCACATTTAATGTATATATTCACTGGCTTTTGATTTTTAAATTATTTCCCAGCAAGCGGTGCTAATGTTGAAGCGAACTTCAACTTCTCTATCAACGACCTGATTGGAAACGTAGACCGGACAAAGTTCTATCGATACCACGGCTCCCTTTCAACCCCTGACTGTAACGAGGCTGTCGTGTGGACCATCTTTCAAGAGCCAATCCAAGTCCCCAAGGACCTGGTGAGTGGTTTTTAGCCAAACAAAGGCCATGTTGAGTCCACACACAACACATGAGGGTTGCTCACATAACTTGCAGCGAAAGCATACAAAATATTTTCAAAGATAATCAGTCTGTTCAAGATTTGTGACAAAAATGTAGGCATGAAGCTGCAGTAAGTTGTCAGTGATTGTATCACTTTTTGCCGCCCTTAGTCATTCCAAGCATCTGAAGCAGTAAATGTGCTGTGGCAAGCACAATCTGCTTTAGCCACTGATACATTCATGTAAACACGAAATATTGCAGACCAGTGATGTACAGGCAGATACAAGCAAAGAAATACAGGTACCTGCTGGTGTCTGCTTTGATATGTATACCTCACAGTGAGACTTGATTTACTTTCTGTTGATTATGACAACATGCAAACCTGTCAAGCGAGTCACTTGTAACTCTGAAAAGGAAAATGGGGACATCTAAATGCTACAGAGGTAACTTTATTTATCTTATCAACCTGCCAGACAATAAAGCTGCTGTTTATGAGTCAGCGTGTAGCGAATTCCATGGCTGCCTATTGCTCAGCAGGTGCATGTCTAAGTATGTTAGACTCTTAGAGAACAAGTGCGTGTAGTGAGGAATTCCCGTGAACATAAACCCTCCAGAATCTCTTCCTGTTACTATAAAATCTTTTCTTCTCAGTGTGTCATAAAGTTGTCTCAAGAATATTTATTTCATTTGAAGAACATTATTCCTTTTTTCTCAGACCATCTTGTTCTGATCTACAATAGTTCTCTGCAGAAGTATGCACCTCTGCTGAGATTAAATTGCTTAACTCTCACTGCTGTGACCTGGTCTATTATATGAGATGAAACCAAAAGGTTTTTGGTTGATAAAATGAAGGAAACGTGTTTTGTTGTGTTCTCAGATTCGTCTTTTCCCCTCAAACACAAACCTCGTGAACAACTATCGACCTGTAGAACCGCTTAATGGACGCCATGTCACTGCCTCTCCTGCAACACTTCTACCTCCTGGTGAGTTGGAGTCATTGACATGGCACTCATTTTCAAGAGAGACCTGTTTTAGACCAAATTTATACAAGGCTTTGACTCATTGCACATGGCTTTTGTCTCATTTGCAGAACATCACTGGTGCTATAACAGTCACTGTCGTAAGTAGCCAATAACTTTAACATATTTAAAGATGTGAGCCGTAAAGCTTTATTGAGATAGAGGAAAGTTTCACCTTTCTGACTGCAGATTACAATCCGTCCCTATGGGAAGCGATGCCTGAGTCCCACTGTGGTGGCAAAAGTCAATCCCCCATTGACATTAACACTCACAGCGTTGTGATGGATGACACTCTTGGCTCTTTCACTTTTAAAAACTTTGACAACAAGGGCGCCATCAAGTACATCACCAACACAGGCCACACAGGTTGGTGTTTAAGTTCAAGTCAAATCAGCGACTAATGTTATGCTCATTTTCTGAAAGACTTGACTGAAATACTAAAACAAACCAAATAAAGCTTATTGTGTTTTTCTTTGTCTTGCCCTTTTATTAAACTCTCAGTGGAGTGTGTACTGAAAGACAACATGGTGGAGGTGTCCGGAGGTGGGTTGAAGCACGTCTACTCAACCCTTCATTTACACTTCCACTGGAGCACCGAAGAATCTAACTCTAAGGGCTCAGAACACACGGTGGATTCATACAGATACCCAATGGAGGTAGTCAATGCTCATATGCATTTAAAGGTCTGTGTTTTTCACTAAATTATGCTAAACATTCTAAATGTCCTGTTTTGTCCAGCTGCACATCGTCAACAAGAGGAAGGATTTAACTATGAATGAGGCGTTAAAGACTCCTGATGGCCTGGCAGTGCTGGGATTCTTTATTGAGGTAACATGTGGATCATTAAATCAATCTATCAAACAAAAGAGAGCAAAAACAAATTGTAGTGTTTTAGTATTATTGGCGACTGTCAAACAGGTTGAATCGCCAAGCGGCTGAGTAGGGGAATTATTGTTGATGCGCCCGCTTTCCAAAACAGAAGTCCAAGCTGCAGTTAATTTTCCCTTTATTGACATGACAATCTTAAATCAAACATTGTTGAATAATCCATTAGGCTATATCCACAGCAGCATAACAAAATCTGCAGGTACAAGCATAGATCAAAGTCAAACTAATCAATCTAAGCTTGAATCTAAGCTTAAAGCGGTTAGCAAAAACTGGACTTCCCCTGTCACCCACTCACCAAAAACACCATCTGACAAACAAGTGAACTTAAAATCACTACAGACACCACGTGATCCAAGGCTACGCCCATCCACTACAAGTATACTGCATAAGATGAGGGAAAAAAATGCTTAGATAAGGTCAGACTGACTATCTGAAATGCGTCACTAAACAGATTGGCGTTTTTGTTCTACAATATATTAGGATTTAATCTAAATTAAGACAAAAATCAACAAACTGGAAATGGCAACAGTAGAGATTTGACTGTTTTTGCAATGTAATGTAAGAAATCCAGAAAGTTAAGTAACTCTGCGTACAATACATACCAATCAGTTTGGTGCCACATGTGGAGGTAAATGACAAAGATTCAGGTTTTACTGTACGCTGGATTTCATAGTTTAGAAAGTGAAGCTGCAGTCAGCTTAATCAATCAATCAATCAATCAATCAATCAATCAATCAATCAATCAATCAATCAATCAATCAATCAATCAAATTTTAT
>JAVKLF010000047.1:7550117-7563936 GCA_034783495.1 Millerichthys robustus
CCAGCACCGGCTCGTCCACCAACACGAGTTTCCCTCTGGGTCTGCTGGTCCTCAGCCTGGTTCTGAGGTGGATTTGATAACACAGTACTTTTTCTTTTGAATATGGTTAAAACCAAAGAGTTGTAAAACTAATTTGTAACTTTATTTGTCACTTTAAAATTTGGGACATAATCAAATAATTCACTGAACATTTCTCTCATAATGACGAGCAAAACTTTTTTCAGATCCCTGAGAAAAATATGTGCACATTTTTATATGACTGTTTTTAGTCTGAAGGTTCTGCTGCAGTTAAACTGAACACTGAGGCTAAAGATTAGTTTTTAGTTTGTGTCATGAAGTGTGGAAAGCACTGTGTTTAATTGAACAATTTTTTTATATTGCAATGTATGGCTTTCACATTAAGTGTATCCAAGTCTAATACATAAATCTGTTTCTCAATGACTTGTCCAGTTTGAAGTTAATTTTTGATATGACCTGAGTTATGCAAGAACATGCCAGATAAAAAATACAATAATCATACTGCACTTATGCACTTATGTTTTTTTTTTTTTAAGAGTCTTCGGGAAAGCTGACAAGGTGAGTGAGAATTTATATGTTCTACAGTGAAATAATGAGAACAATAGCAAACAATTTGTGTTATTTAAAGCTAGTTTTGGCAACAGTGTAAACACCTTTGAAATCTGAGTCTCAATTGTTCAGTTGCATCAAAAAGACCTTCTGAATGCTACATCAAACCTCTTATGCTCAGGGCATGAATGTGTAATAAAACAGATGATGTTTTCTGAGAAAATGGCAACAATGTAAACAAATGGTGTGCAAACATGTGGAGGTTTATTATTAGCCAAACTCACTAACTGATGTCACACCTGACAAGTTGCTAACTATTTATAACTGATGAAAAATCCCTTCCAATATGACAAGTCCTTTAAGTTCAGTTGTAAAAGTTTAGTTTTATCACAGTTAGTTCAATACAATCCAACTCAATATTTAAGGGTATATTTAAAAAAGTACAAAGTTTTAAAAAGCTGTACCATTAAGGAAGCCATGTGATTGCATAGAACTTTCACCACTAGACAAAAAAAAAACTGAACACAGATATAACAAATCATATATAAATTGCTGAAATGTTGTGATCAGTCACATTAAAATCAGAACTGGAATCTAACAGAACAAGCCCACCATGGTTTTTAATACATAAAACATATTTTACAAACTGGAGAAAAGCAGTCCCAGTTAAAATGATACAGCCAAAGAGCTTCCTTTCAAAGTGACACGCAACATCTATTTTTAACCTGGCAATATTCACACAAACACCTTCAGTTTAAATAGAACATTTCTGTGGTCTATGACAGCAATTTACAGCAGTGAAGTAAAACAAATAATAAAACTTTTTACATCCTTTACATAAAATGCCCTTCTCACGGTTCAAATTATAAAAATAGCATAAGAATAAAACCTGGTCTCTTTGTCAGGCTTCCATATAAAATGCTAATATTTAACCAAGTATTTTTATGTGTACTGAATCTGTTTAAGCACACAAATTAGACTCTGTATAAGAGATTAAATACCTGAGCTGATAATAAGTATTTAAACTAGACAAAGATGAGGAGCTTGTTTTAGATCTTATTATGTTTGAGAAACTTCCCACTGGCTGTACTAAGGTGTTAAATTTCATTTTCTCCCAAAGAGATTTTAACTGCTGAATACGTATTCTGAAAACAAAACACACGCATTTGAAACTCAAGCAGGGTGAGATAAGATGTCAAAAGCTGCTATTCTTTTAGGTCAACAAAAGGGTCCAAAAAGACAGCGTATTTACAGCATGATAGGTTGTCATAAAAACAGAACATTATTTGAAATTGGACACTATCACAGATCTAATGTTGTGTGATGGTACAAGAGTCTTTAATACAGTCCTGGGAAGGCAGGGATGGAGGGCCGACACAACTTCTTATAAAAAAATATGAATCATTTCGGTTAAATAACTAATAAAATAAACTCATTGTCATCAAAAAAGAGATCAGGATTAGAAAGTTGCTTCTTAGCGATGGAGAAGATCCGTTAAAGTGACAGGTGCATCCCTTCGGGTTTCGAGGACTCGGTGTATTGTGTGGCGGAGGTGGTGCTGGACACCTGAGCCAGTTCACCCCAGTGGGTTTCGGGGCAACATACTCCTGGTTTAGTCCTCCGTTCTTAAGAACCCAATAGAAGCTGTCCTTGAAGAAATAGGCGTCCCCTAAAGATCAGCAGCAGAGACGAAGCAGAAAAAGTCAAACAAATGGAAGAATTCTGCAAAAGGACGAATTAGGTGAAGCAGAAATAAAAATACAAATTTATTTAAGTCATACTGTCATACTCTAGCACAGAGGTGCCCAATTCTTATCTCCACTATTCTGCATGTTTTAGAGGTTTCTCTGCTCCAACACACCAGATTTGAAAATGTTTGAATAACAGGCTTCTGCAGAACTTGAAGAAGTCATTCAGTCACTGAATCAGATGAGTTGGAGCAAGTAAAACATCTGGTATAGTGGGTCTCAGGAACCAGCATCAAAAAACTGGCTCAAATTAAATTAATAATGCTGATGGAAATTTAAAAAACAAATGTCTCCTCCATGCAGTAAAAATAGTTGTCTAACATGAGTAGAAGCAACAAATACAAATTCATTCAAGCCAGTTGTACCATTTAAATCACAAATATTATTTTTATTTTCATTACATAGACCTTTTTCTTCTTCATTCCACAAGCTGGCTGAAGAATGTCATCCCCCAAAATAAATCTCCCACGGTTTTTGTTGATCTTAAAATATTTTGTTGTCCAGACAAAAACAAAATTTACATTTGTGCGTCTAAGTGTGACGTTACCTTCTCCCCAGCTGATGACATCATCCATGTGGGTTGGTGCTCCTCCCCAGATGCCGTTGTCCCGTGGGTAGTCTGGATCTGGCTGCCAAGTCACCTGCGCACCCCTTCGAGTCTCATCAAACCTCCAGAACTCCCCATCACTGAACAGGTAGGTCTTGCCATTATGGGCCCAAATGAAGGCTGCATCCACCTGGTCCACCAAAGCCCCATTTTTCTTCCGCATGCCCCAGTCAGAAAGAGGCCGAGGGTACCCACTCATGGCCACTGTGTTTTGGAAGACCCAGTACTGAGAACCTGGAAGAAGGAGGAGAATGAAACAAAACTTAAATGTTATCAAATCAAAGTATTAGCATCCATTTGAGCAAAACAGAAAGAGTTGTTTATCTCTAATTTCCTCATCACATGTCTGAACTTAATGTGATTTGTTGCAAACAGATAAAATCGAGATCAGTTTATTTTATCAAGATATAACCTCAGGATGTCAGCCAACTTAAGTCTTTTACAGATTGACAGAAACGTGTTTTTTCCCATTTCACTTTCAGTCTGTTAGTTTTCTTGTTTCTCAGGGAATGCCTTGCTTATTTTATCTTTGGTCAAAATGCTCACAATATGCAAAGAATTAACATCAAATTTTATGAGCAAATATAACTTTGTTCACACCCTTTGCTGCTAAAATTACACACACATGGTGTTTATTTCCCACCAATAAAGAAGATGATTCTGCTGTCACTCTTCCTCTCATAAACAGCATCAATCTTATTTGTTCCTGGAGGGAGTCCGATCCAAAAGTTTTGGATCTGTGCCGGACCTGTGGACACTAAAAGCCCATCTTGCTGGGTTCTCCAGAAGTGTTGACCTTTCAAAAATAAGAAGATGAACAAGATTCAGAAATAAAATATGACCATAGTACCAGGATGTTCATCTGATGAAGAGAATCAACAAAATACTTAAAGTAGGCTAGCTCCTTTATTTTACTATGATAGAGGTTTTAAAGTTCATGCTTTTATTCTTTTTTTCTTTTCTCACCTTTAAAAAAGAAGACCTCCCCCCTGATATTTGCTATTGCGTCAAAGCCTCCATGACACCGGTCTTGAAATGAAGGATCAGGACTGGGGCAGAAAGAAAAAAAAAATATTACATTTGCTGTAGTGTCAATAAAAAGCCACTAGAGGGAGCTAAAATCCCCAACACGTCCACTGGTTTTTAATGGCTTCAGAAAACATTCACACACTTATTCATTCAGTCAACACATTAAAGGGCTTAGACTGTGTCCTTTGGTTCTACCCACGTCTTTGTTGGTCTTGGTAGTTTTGTTGGTTTTGGTAGTTTTGTTGGTCTTCTTGGTGGAGGTGGAGCAGGCAGGCGTGTTGGTTGAGGATTAACAACACCTGGTTGTCGGTCATTTCTCACACCTGAAATAGATATGTGACACAAACAGCATTAAAAATTAAATGAAAGCTGACGACAGCATGAGAAAACCACTGGTGGAACCTACATTCTTCCTAACAAGGAGTTTTGACAGGCAGAATGTTTCTTTTTATGATCTTAGAAGTTTTTTTTTTTGTTTGTTTGTTTTTACCTAAAACACAAATATATCAATCACTAACTTAGGTTTGTTAAAAATCCAGTTAGTCAAACTTTACACCTGGAAAAAAGCTTTGTAACAAACTTTTGAAAAATAATTCCTCATTAAAGTGAAACACTTTTTTGCATTTACTTCCAACCTCCACTGATATCAAAACTCTTCAAGACAAAGAAAAGCTGCCTATTTTGAGCATAACTAATATTTGAACCATTGTGTAGAAATATTTCAAATAACTATGTTCACATTCAAGTGTCAGTTTTATTAGATGCTGTTTATGAGAAATAATTCAATGTGCTCAGTCCACATAGACAATGTTAATGTTTTATTTCATTTTATTTTTATGTACTTCTTTGTGTTCTATTCTTTTTTACACGCTGTCCTTTTCATAATTGCTTCCATGTGTGTTTCCTAATTCTTTTCAAACGTATCTTCTTACTCGTAAATAACAAACTGAAATGTGATCACGCATTAAGTAAAGTTTGACAAATGCCCATGTTGCGTAACTAAAGGAAGCAAACTCGACACAAGTTTGACAGAAAGCTGCTCAGTTCCATGCTTGATTTTAACAGTCACGATCATTTCTATTCCTTCTGATTCGTATAAGGCTTACACCATAAATTAATAAAAAAAAGAATTATTTGTTAGGGCTATCTTAGGAATCACTCAATATGATTTATAGATCCAAAACTCAGTAGATTCACTTTTTTTGTCTGCGGATTTGAGCCTAGATTGCACAATTGCTAGGTTGTGCTTCTTTGATTTCACAATATTTGTTTACCTACACATACTCTGACCAACCTAGTTGTTACTCAAGCTTTTGCAAGGTTTTTGACAGATTTAGATTTACATTTTGGAATTGCGGATTGATATGGAAAAGTACTGGAGTAAACTGTTTCAACCTGCACCATTTAGCAGAGTTCATCATAACCTTTTTATATGTTTGAGCTCAGACTTTGCAATGAGTTTAAATATTATGTGCAAATTGAGATGAAGAATTTTTATCAGACCAACATAAGGAACATGAAGTCACACTTTCATTTGTAAAAAAGCGTCTCAGACCGTAGAGTTGTTGGATGGCCATCCTGTCATCCAAGGCCAGTTTAAAGATGGAAGCATCTCCCACAGATCCTTGGTAGTACGGCCTCATGATGGAGGGATCAGAGGAAGAATGAGACAGGCCCAGAGCGTGGCCGAACTCGTGCACAGCCACTGTGAACAAGTCTGTGGTGCTGCCGTCACCTGTGGAGGTGTGAAGCTGAAATGTTATTGGATCCCACAAACAAAAGCGCCTTAAATGTTTCTGGCCTTTGTTTGTGTAATGTAACACAGATCATCTTGGAGATATTGATACCTTTATAGCTCCAGACCTCATGATCATCAAAGTGAGTGTCACCAGACACCTCATTATCACCAGGGAAGAAGGCGTGGGCAAGAGTGCCGCCCTGTCCGTCAAACGGGTAGCCATCGTCATGAAGCATGCTGGCAAATGACACTTTGATGTCCCCTCCAGATGTGCTGCTGTCCGGCAACCGATGGAAATTTAAGGGGGTCACGTCACTCCAGGCTTTGAAGGCATACAACAAAAGGCTGCCCACTTGATTGTTGGGGAGGTCGGGGGAGGTGGAGGGCGTGGGGTAGCTGTGGACACTACATAGAAGAAAAGAACTTTTGTTTTAATAAACTGAAGGTTTGAGCCTTAACTATGGCTATTCTTTTCAGAATTCTCAAAAGACATTTTTAAAGATTTGATAGTTTATTTGAAACCTTGACAAAAAAAGTGAATGATTAAAAAAAGCTCATGACTCATTTGTCAAACCCGCAACGTGGTGTGACATGAAACCCACCTCCATGTGAGGTCTGTCTTTTGCCACTTCAAGCCTGACAATGCATATCTTTTCCTCCTCCTCCTCCTCATGTCTTCACCTCCTACAACATCAGGGAGTGAGCATCGTGGTGTGGACATGAGTTTGATCGTTTCTTGGTCTGCAGGAGAAGTTGGTCACATATTAAGTTAAAAATGAATCGATTAGAGGGATGTTTTAGACATCATCTGACTCTACACATGATAACTTGGCTTAAATTGTTGAAGTTGTTACCGAGCAGTCCAGTTTCAGGGACCCCTCCGAATCGCTGCATGACACGGATAGCTTTTTCAATCCCTTCTCTGGTCTGCAGTTTGCTGGTGCGTGGGTCAGCAGGAGGAAGGTAACCGTATTTACTCAGCCAGTCCTACAAAAAAATTTAAAAACTAGAATAAATTATGCAACTCACATAAAAAACAAACATACATAGAGCCACAGGGAGCTTACAACAAAGTTGAAATTAATCTATTCAATGCAAAAGCTAATTTCTTCATATTTGCCTCCAAGAAGCCAAACTTAACGAAAAAAAGGTCAGACACTAGACGAAAATAAATAACAAAAGTAGCTAAAATTCCAACAAAAACTATGATAGATCATTTGAAAATCTTTTAAGAAATGCTGACAAACTGTTAAAGATTATAAGAAAGTCTAGCAAGGAAGCACAAAGAATGGTAGGATGGATTCAGACTTTTTCTCTATCCTGAACCTAATGTCATGGGTTTTACACTCACACGCTGCTTCACTCATGAGTATGTGATCAGCTTTCAGTCTTGTGTCATTAACAGTCTGTCTGCCGTCATTTCCTGTTCTTGTCGTGAAAGGTGCGTGATGGCGAAACGCTCGAGAACACTCGTGAAAAAACTTTGCTGTTGCAGGGTAACAATCACATTTTTTTTATTGCTGAAAGTGATTTTGAAAGCTGCTCTCTTTTTCTTCATGACCTCCACCCTTCTTCAGTGCTTCACTCTGCAGCTGAAAGGAAAAAGGTGTTGGCTCCTCCAACAACTGTCTCTCTGTGGGCTTTAACCACAACAGCATGTTTTTGAAAAGTAATCTGATTTCTTTCCTTAGCTCATGTAAAACTGATTCTTTTTTAGCAACACACATGCTTTGGGCTTTTTATTACTCCTTTATTAAAATCATTACAGTCCTGTGATTTGCTTGAAATAACAAATAACAGCTGAGACAGAAGTGAAATACCTCTAATACAGAGGGTTATGCAAAAACACACAATAATGATGAAATTTAGGGAACTGTTTGGTTGAAGAGTAACTGGGAAGCTTAGAGATTTCCAATCTGTTTCCTGTTTTGTGAATTGCAACCAAAGTGGGGATTTTTTTGTTATTAACTGTATGAGCTACATAAATCTTTTTCTCCCTAAAAGTAATTAAAAGTATTTTAATACCAACACAAAAATCTTTTTTCTGCCCGTTTGTATTGATTTCATATGCTATCTAATACCCACAGCTCCCTTTTCACCATGTTTTCATTCAAACCAACACATCTTCCTAACAAATTACATGCCAACAAAGGTGTAACTTGCCGTCAATATCTCAGGATATGTTCCACATACAGTATAATTAGATAATTATTTAATGTATTGATGTAAAAGGGTTTACTGGCACAAAAGACCGCATTTGAAAATTAATGAATAACATTTGCATCTATGTCTCCTTAATGACCCCCAACATCCAATCACTAATTAAAAATTATATAAACAAAAATAAACGGAGCTGATACTCACCACCGCACTGCTGTACTGATCTGCAGCCGCTGATGTTCGTCCCATCAAGTTCACAAACATCCACAGCAGAAGGAGCAGCTCCATCCCTGCCAACAAATCCATCTGTTATTCACTTGGATTTTATTATTTAAAGAGAACATTTGTAGTTTCACAGCAGCAGATTTTCAAAACATCACAAAGCTCACCGTTGTTTCTCCTCTGGAGCATCTCTGTCTCTGGGGACTGGGCTGGGCTGGGCTGATTGATCCTGAGCTGCTGCCGCTGCAAACTGAAACTCTGCAGTTTCTTCCTCTTCTTTCTTTCTTTCAGACATCCTGTTCTACGCTACATGACTATTTAAGAGAATAACAAGTGTGACGTTGTCTCCTCAGACATGACCTCAAACAATTTATAGAAACTTTAGTCATAATCTTGTTTTATTTGGAAATTCACAGTACTGACTGCCACAGAATGATGTTTTGGTTTGCGTTTTATACCTTAAAAGGTATTTTAGATTGAATTTGTCATCAGAGGCATTCAAGAAAACCACATTTGCAGTTATTTGGTAGCACATTTAGTTGGTAACGGTACTCACAGTTTGTGTCATGAAAACAAGTCCAAAAATAAACAATAGAGTAAAACCAAAATCTTTTCTTATATTGATGTTTGTGTCCTTAAATATAAAAACAAAAAAAACACTGAACAAATGGCTGCCAACCGCTTTTGTTTACTTTTGGAAAATAGAGCAATGTTGGTGACGTCCACAGAGGAGCTGTTCACGGAGCTGTTTTTTTACTGGTACCGATCACATTTTTTTAATGTTCAAATGTTATGTTTTAGAACTGTAACTGCTTTAATTGGAGGTCTCTTTAAAAATCATGTAGGATTTCATATAAAGTTCAAAAATGACATCATGCAGGTTTCGTGTCTCTTCTGGTTTCCCAGCTCAGCAGCATCCACACTGTTTCTGTGTTCTTCTCTTGTCTGCCTTGTTTCCCATGAATGGTACTTCAGGAATGCTTTGAAGACATTCTAATTTGGCACAAACATCCATTCAGACGCAACAAAGAAATGATTAAATCTTAGTGGTCAAAGTTGAAAGGTCTCAAGCACATTGACCTCACTGGACCAGTTTTTGGTTGTGACTCAAGAATTCATCGCTTAATTCAAAGTTGTCACACATATCTCTTGTAGAATAAAATATAACAATTTATTGGAATATTTAAAATCCTTTTTGTTATCAATTTAGCTCAGAAACAGAAGGATAAATATTTCACACCTTGTACATGACAACAAAATAGAGGTGTTAATCTTTTAAAAAATATATCACCTGAGTAAAAGAAAAACAAAACATAATGAGATCATTTAAAATGTATCAAGTTTCATTTCAAGGCATTTTTGTGGTTTAAAAGAAACAATTCAGCTGGTGTTTCTGTAGGGAAATCGTTTACTTTGGGAGACTGGTGATGCCGCATGATGGAGTGCTCTGGCATCTGCATTTTCATCCCCGCTGCAAAGCATCAGTAATATTATCTTTCCATTCTCCCCACTTCCCCCTCTTCCTCTTCTCTTGTCTTTAATTTCTCTTCTTCCTCTGGGGCCCTGAGTGGGTCATGCCATTAGCACAAAATGCAGCCCTGTTAAAAGCCGGCCAGTTTCCGTCATGTCCATTTCATGTCGCTGTTCTTCGAGGAAATAAATCATTTTGCTGTTTAACTATTTATATGACTTTTTTTCTGTTTTGAAAGAGTGTGACAAAAATGTAGAAGATGAATGGAGGAAAACAAAACTGGGTTACAACTAAAACCCAGTTTAGTTTAGAACAAATGAATAAATCAGTTCTATCTGACAGGTTTTTGCTCAGCCCAGGCAGCAGATGCTGCTGACACAAAGAACATTATCATTACTGTAATATTAATATTCAAGCACTTACTGAAAGGTAAAAGACTTTTGATAACGTTTTGGCTGCATTTGTGTCTATCATAACCAAAAGAGCTGATCTGATAAAATGTTCACAAAGTAATCATTGGATGTACATTTACACACCAATTTCAAGAGTTGTTGTTTTGAAATTTTAAACTTAAATGATTCAAAATGGATTCCACAACCAGTTGATCTTTAAAAACACAGAAAATGGCAATAACCTAAACTTTACAGTGGTTACCCAAGTCTGACCCCTCACACATTTTTAAAGGTCTTTGTAAATAATTTGTTGAAAGTTTTGAAGTCAACTTTGTCCGCAGACAAAATAATCAACAAATGTACATTTACAAGTGATAAAGTTTGGAATCAGTCCAATTTAATATGTATTCCACAGCCAATGGATCTAAAACAAAACACATACTTGCCTCTAATTCGGTCACTTTTGCAGATATTGGACTCAATTTTTTGTGGCACTATAGTTGAGAATCATTCACAACACAATTTATATTATATGTTTAAAATTTTGCAAAACTTTAGTTTGAATAGACTTTGTTAAAAAAGGGTAAAAATCGAAACTTCTCATGCTAAATTTTATTGAACCTCATAGAAAGTTATCAATGGATGTAAATCTACAAACATATTATAACAACTATAAACTTTAAGATTGTGGGGCATCTGTCAACGTGACACAACGTCCTGATCGGATGGCAGCAGATTGGTCCCAGCTGCTCCACATTCCCTCTGATGACTCTTAAAAATGTTCCACTGACGTTCAGATCTTTGAGCATCATATGCCTCCCGGTAAAGATCTGAGCAGCACTAAGACTTATTTATTGAGATTATACATTATGTGTCCTCCAGTAAAACATTCTGACATTCCCTGGAGAGTCATCTTACCTTTCATCGAGCCTCCTTTTCAGAGTAAGCTGACCACTTACTTGTTCCTTCACCTCCACCTGGAAACACATTCACCTGTTCCTGCTCCTGGCCCTTCCACTTGGACTTCCTAATCACCAACCACTTTGATTATTTTCATCTGCTCATCCTGACCATTTCTCTTTCCACACTTACAGATCTGAAGCTCAGTGTTGTAAATAAACTTTCTTATTCTTCGCGAGTATATGATGCTGTATGATACCAACACAGCACACAGGTGTGGATCATATCTGACTGACTGCATGGCAAGTGGTTGTTCAACCGGCAGTGATGGTCCAACTGGCCCACTTGTGGTTAATGCGGCCCAAACCCGTCAAAAGCACAACTGGGTGTGTTTTGGTTTAAGTGGCGCTGGCCCACACATGGGCCACCAAAGGGCCGTAATTCTTTAAGATATCTGGGTCGAGTGTTAGTACATTGTGTGGGCCAGAACGAGGCTAGACAGGTTTTGCTGTGAGGGACTGAATTCCTTCATGGAAATTGGTTGAGTGTTGACAAAAACTGAGTGGTAGTGTGGCTTTTTATAAAACAACAAAAAAAGCTTTATAATAAATAAATATGATAAATATAAAGATATGCTAATTAAAATTTTCTTTATCATCTTCACCCTTGTGAGTGCAGAGTAAAATCTAAAACATGAAAAAAAGATCTTAGACACACGGGTTTTATTTTCATTAAAGGGATCCAAATCCTTCACAAAAGGGTTGACTCTTGGTAAATACGTAGCGCTAACACAACACGTGACAACAACAAAAACAACACAAACGATTGTCGTGAATGAGTTTGAAGACAAATAAAAGTTTTCTATGAGATGCATCAACAGAACCAATAATCAGAGGAAAGTGAGCAGAATTTAAAACCCTCCCAATAACTGCTTCTGTACATCTGATTTGTCTTTAGCTGATTGTCTGCAGCGCCATCTTTTGGTCATTTGCAGTAGTTTCACAATTTATGTATCAGTTTCTTTCAAATCTGATTGTCAGCCCCAAAAAAGTTTGTGTTTGAATCCTTCTGTTTTGCATGCAAGGATTTTTGATTGTCACTTGCTGATGAAAAAGTGTCTTAAGTGGTTTTACAAAAACAACAATTTGTCAATCTGAGCTTTTCATTCTTCTGAAGCTGCGACTGCTTTTTGATTGACTTTATAAAACATTTGTCCACATTTTTACAAAATACAAAATAAATTAATAAATAGCTTTACTGTAGTTAATGTATTGTAGCCTCATCTTAGTCACAGTTGTCGCACCAATCTCATGATTCTGACAAATCCAACCTGTGCCTTCAGAATGAATGGAGCCCACGTTCTCCCCTCTAATAACATCAGACAGTCGTTCACAGTTACCTTCTTAAAACACAAATGTCTGTACAAAAATATGTGGTTTTAGTGCAGTCAGGATAGGCAGGATTTTACACGTTTCATCTCAAAATTCTTTACGTTTTAGTACAAGTGATTGTCATAAGCGAGTCTAAAATCTTCACAGTTGTGCCACAGCTTATGCTCAGGGATCAAAGTTATGCTATCATTAATATCATTAAGCTGCTCAAGTAACAGGAAACTGTGGTTACACTTCACAATACACCCGACATCTGCTGGCATTCACTCATTGCATCTGAATCCCAGTTTGTGAGGCGGAGCTGCGATTCACAGCCTGAAGTTTGGCTTAATGTGTCAGCAGAAAGTTTAGTTTCACTTCAGAATTCTGCATTTGATTAGGCTTTTTTAGTGATCACATTTTAGATAAACTTAAAAGACAAACATCTAAAACAAAACTAGTAACTTTCAAAAGGTTTACATTTTATTTAAACCAAAAAGTCACTAATGAAAAGGTAAAAAAAAAAATCAAATTGTTGCAACTTTTTGGAGTTTTTAACTGAACTTGAGGGTTTATGTATATGGATGTAAACATTAACATGTTTCAGTAGTTTCCTCTGATTTTTTTCATTTAAAAAAAAAAAAAAATCAGATTATTTTAATCCTAAAGTCACACCTCAGCTTGATCTTAATCCTCACTTCAGCCTTAAAATTATCTTACTATTTCAAAGCATTAGTGCAAACTAAGACAGTTCCAGTATGTCCAGAGTACTATTAAGTGCAACCAAAGCTGCTCCTGGCTGAGTTTGTAAACATTTAATACCTTTTGGGGTCTTTGACCCATCAAGGCTCTTCTGCAGCTCAAACCTGTGCTTTCATAAAACCCATCTCCAAATATTGTTTTCTCAACACAATATTTATGTGCCCTCTTCCCCCCCAACTCTTTTTTTGTTGTTGTTGTTGGTCAGCAATCGTCTGGAGCTCACTGTAGTCTGGCCCAGTACTGGCCCAGGTTCTGACCCATGCTCTGCGGCTCCGTACCTGGGACCTGGACTGGCACTGAAACCCCAGGCGATATGAGCCCTGAATGAAAAACAGGAAGGAAAAAAATCCTTGGAGTTCAGATTGATTTCAGCTGACAGAGAAAGCAGCCGTATGTTTGTGTGTCTTTGTGAACTGCATCCTCACCTGTGTTGGAGTTGGCTGAGGGCGGAGTCTGCAGGTGAGGGGAGGCGTACGCTGATGAGTCAAAACTGCGTGGAGCAGAAGGTGAAGGAGGCAACATGCAGGAGTACGAGGAGGCCGACTGGGGAGGAATGGACTGAGAGAGGAAAAGGAAACGTGTTGTTTAGCTTTACTCTAAACACAAAAATATCAGCATGAATCAAGGCTGCAGGAAGTGTGTGTGGTGTGTGTGTGTGTGTGTGTGTGTGTGTGGGTGGGTGGGGGGGTGCTGAGGGTGCTACAGCACTCATTGGTAGATGCCAGAAAAAAAGGCAAAATAGTTTTAAAATAACCATAAAGTAATAATAACCTAACAAGGTGATATTTTTAAATAGACAAACAATAAACTGATATTTTCACAACCTCTAAGTGCCCCCAACACCCCCCCCCAC
>JAVKLF010000047.1:7578256-7590772 GCA_034783495.1 Millerichthys robustus
TAATATATATATATATATATATATATATATATAGAGGCTATTATTAGCTAAAAGCAGAAACAAGGCAAATGAAGGCAGGTAAAAAGCAAGTATTCAAAACGAACTAAATGTTTTTAAGGAATTGCAGATATTTCAATATTTCAATTGAAATTTTCATCTATTTGTTTGAGGAAAATATTTGTAAATGTAAATATATATTTTATTTAATATACATTTGAAAAAAAAAAACACTATAGAGTCCATCTCCTAGTTGAAACTGTTTTATCCTTAAACAGTTATTTTATTGGCTCAGGTACAGAAAGGGGGCGGGTCAAAGCATTTATTTGGGCGTAGTTTAGCTCAGGTAGCCTGTTTGTTCAACAAATACCTGGAATTCGTCAGATACCGCGAGGAGACTGTATAGATTAAGCAGGAAGCTATATAGCATTCTGCTGACGGTAAAATATGATGAAAGGAGAATTACGCAAGGATGTAGCCTAAGTTTTAAAACCTAACCGAGAGTATTTTCTACGAGATTAAAGAAAAATATACGCAGTTTTTGATTAATTAAGTCGGGTAATATTTTTTTCTGTCGCTTCAGTAACGGTTTGGACTAATTTTTATATTTTTTAAACCGTGAAATGCCACAAAAAATGTCGACGAAGTTGTTTTATGTGGTTGTTTTGTTCGCCACAGGTGAGTATCGATCGACGTCTTCTCTCCTCATCGCCATACCTGTCTCAGTCCTGAAAAACAAACACCGTGTACTCTTCACACATGTAGACAGAAGAATGCAGTATACTATACCTTGTTGTGTTTGAATAATTGGTGTTTTATGTTTTAATCAGGTTTGGGGGGGTTTGAGGCCCAGGAATGTGGGGTTTCACCGCTGAAAGAGGACAGAATTGTGGGAGGGACGGACGCCGCGGAGGGGTCTTGGCCCTGGCAGGTGGATATCCAGGTAAATCCCTCTCAAGTAAATGTTTTTACATTTTAATCCACTGGGTATACAGTTTTTTTTTTTAAGGAAGGTGTGCCTGTGGGTAAACGTGTGGTTCATCATCTGGGTTTTGTTTACCAAGATGACCTGCTGAGAGGGAGTTTTGCTTGTGAGGCAGAAGTGACTCAGTGTGTTTTTTATTTTTTTATTTTTGCTCCTTCCTGCCTCCAGAAGTCTGGCAGTCATGTCTGTGGAGGCTCCCTCATCACAGAAAGCTGGGTCCTATCAGCAGCGCATTGTTTCCCCAAGTAAGAAAACATTCCTCAGACAAACATCCGCTTGTTAACTTTCTGTTTTTGCAGATTATTGGGTCAGTTAATCATAAAACTGTAATTTTACAGTGTAGGATCTAGTATTTTTCTACAAAATCGAACAACTGAATGAATATACTCCAAGACTGGTGCCAGGAGTTGTACTACCACACAGAAATTTAGATAATTGGTCAAACTCGCTATTTTTATTTAGTATAATGTCAGGTTCTTGTGGTGGCCATCTTGAATTGGTTCGACTACACAGTTAATGCCAAGATTTAAAGCAAAGATGTTGTGCTCGAGCTTTGTGTTAGGGGTGATGCTCAATCACAACTGCACTGAACCTTAGGTCAATGTGTGTAAACTTGGTTATAGCTATCTTTGTGCTGGTCGTTTAGCTGGAGCAGCCATCTTGAATTAGGTTGAGCTAAAAAGCTATTCAATGAAGATTCTCAGTCATGCAGGTCATGATCCGTCAATCAAATTATAAATTATTGTTTATGTTTTTTTTATTCAAGATTTAAAAATAATTCACAGATTTTCATAAATTATTGAATGACAAAAAACCCCAAACATTTTTAGCTTCCTTCTTTTAAATTCTGTGTCCTTTTGCCTTGTTTCAGTCCATCTGACTTGGGCTCTTACACCATCTACGCCGGTCGTTACCAGCTGAATGGGATTAACCCACACGAGTTGTCAAGCCAAGTGAGCCAGGTTGTGGTCCCGTCAGGTTACGTAGAACCTCACAGTGGGAAAGATGTGGCTCTGGTGCAGCTGTCCAGTCCAGTGACCTGGTCAAACTTTATTCGTCCCATCTGCTTGCCTGCATCGAGCACATTGTTCCCAGCTGACACGGTGTGCTACGTCACAGGCTGGGGGAACATCCGGGAAAATGGTAAAACTTGACAAACCTTTTAACTTTTTTTGATATTAAATATTGCGTAATGTCTAAGAAAAAAATGTTTGATTTAACACGTACGTTTTGAATTTGAAAAACTGTCTTTAAAGTTTAAATGATTTACATTTTAATTTAAAAAGACTACCATTCAAAAACCCTAAAGCATCATATTACCGAGTATTAAAACTATACTCTATATCATTACATTTTATTTGTTCACATCTCCTTCAGTCGCTCTGCCAGGAGTCGGGACGCTACAGGAAGTGCAGGTGCCAATCATCTCCCAGAGTTCATGTCAGCAGATGTACCAAACGGACCCGACGGAGCAGGTAGACATTCTGGATGACATGATCTGTGCTGGATACCAGCAGGGCGGCAAAGACTCCTGCCAGGTACTATTGGATCATCAGCTGTGTGTTTGCTGTTGCTTTTATTCACAGAACTTCATCTGTTTCTGCAGTCGTGCATCATCTAGTTCAGGGGTTTGTAACTTTTACAATCAAGATGGCCATTTCTGCCCCATAAATGAAACTTGTACAGAGCCACTTAATGTACTTGAAGATGGGAAAAAAGCTATTTAATTTTTATAAAAATAAATATAACTTATATAATTGTTATTAAAATACTACATATAGAAATCTGCTATCTTATTTTATTCAGTTGAATAACTAAAATTAACTTGACATTTGTTACTGATTTTAGTAGTTAACCACTGAATTATGGAGGCCTATGTGAAAAAATATAAAATCGAGCAAACATTTACATCAGTTTGTTAGATATTAGATGATGATTCACTTAATTTATTTAAAACAGTGAAATGAAATATATTACTTTAACTCCTAATGAGTTTTATTTTATAAAAAAATTGCACCCTTGTTTCTAAATTTCTTTGTTCTCAGAGTAACTTGGCCTATTTTTGCAGTAAGGAGTTGTTATGAACCTTGTTCATAAGGAACTTACTGTATTGAAAAACTCAATTTTACAAACATTCATTTTCACATTATTTTTGGAGAAAGCTACAAAGATTTGCTACAAATGAAGCAGCATGTGGCCCCAAAACTGCTGGATGTAGATCCGACTTAATTCAGTTAAATATTTGAATCCACGGATACCTTGGAGGTGTGATCTAAATAGGTGTGTCCACATTGTCTCCTAAGGGTGATTCAGGAGGACCGCTCGTCTGCCGGATGATAAATGGGACCTGGGTTCAGGCTGGGGTAGTGAGTTTTGGACTTGGCTGCGCAAACCAGAACAAGCCAGGTGTGTATGCCAGGCTGACCAACTTCCCAGATTTTATCCGCTCCGTGATCCCGGAGGTCTACCTGTACGGACGAGCTCATCAGAACTGGTGCTGGGGGGCTGGGATGTTGTTCAGCTGTCTGACCACTGTGCTGATGATGCTTCAGAGATGAGGTGCTTTGAAAGTTTGAGGTGTACAATCTAGCATTCTGAATGAAGGAGTTTCGTAGAAAGTATGTTTAGTCATTAAGTCAAAACAAAATCTGTCCATATGTATCAAAAATGCACATAAAGCCATACAGAACTTGTGATTTTTTTATAGCTGAAACTACAGTTTTTTTTTTCTGAAAGTAAATTTTGTAACTTTTAACCAGTTATGTAAAAATAAATTTGCCTATTGGTTTTTGAATAAACAAATTTCAAAAATCTGTTTGATGGATGTTTCTATATGGATTAAGTATGTTTCTTTTTCACTTTAAAATCTTTTACAATTACTAATCTGAGTTCACTGAAGTAATTCAAACTTGTTAGCGGTGGAATGATAAGCTTGCATTTCTTTCTGTACTTAATGTAAAATCAACATCACTTTGTAATTGTTAATTTTTTAGCATCTCATTAAACATCCAGACTGGGTAACAGTTATTTTATTAAACAGAAACTGCAGCATGTCACAATGGTTTCAGATAAAAACTACTGTTTTGTAGTGCTTATAAAAACAGCCTTCATCTTAAATTAAAACATTTCTGCTCAGGTTTTGACAGGAAAAAAAAATTGATGAAAGTTGTTTTTTTTGAGAAAGGGTGAGTCAAGCGTCAGGGGGGATGGTATCAGAGAGGATCATGGGAGAGCCAAGCTGTAGCTCCTGCTGCAGTGACTCCAGGTCAGCTGGAGTCATGCGGTGGACTTCGCTCCAATCAGATAACAGGGAGGCCGAGAGGGGAGCTGAGTCGTAACTGGAGAAAGAAAAAAATGCATGAGTAATGATGGAAAAAAACCTTTACCACTGAAACTCCTGCGTGATGTGAGAGCTGAAGTCAGCCTCATTTGTCAAAATTTAACAGACTGTTTAAAATTGGGAGTTAGTGCTTGACCAAAAGTCAACAAATCTTTTCTAATTTGTGTAATGGGCATGAGACTACAGTTAATTATTAGGTAGATTAACTGTACTCTTAAAATGAAATTTTAATTAAGTTTTAATTATTTAACTTATTTGGTTTGCACCTAAAGTTAGCTAAAAATGACCAAAAATAAGCATACTTTTTTGTAATCTTTTAAAATGGTCTTGGCATTAGTTTTACTAAAGGTTTTTTATTTGGCTGCACCTTTTTTTGAGTTTTATTTTTACTATAACTCTTGACCTGTGAACCATTCAGAAACAAAAAAGGCTCCTAAACTCAAGGTTTTCAACTTGGCAAAGAACAAATTAAAAAATTTACCAGCAGTCTGTCACAAAAAACACAATTTTACCCCATTTTTTAAAAAACTTGAATCAATGACAAAAATCAAAGATAACAGAAACGTATTTTAGCATCAACAAGGTGATTCTCAGAGTTATGTGAAAATGTGTACAGCAGCCAATCGACTTTAGGATGACAACTCTTTGGTCCTGTGCCAGGACTTTGCAGGAATATTTTCTAATTTATTTAAGATATGACTCAAAGTCCATCAGTTGTAGAGAAATCTCTTTATTATTACTTTTAGGTTTGACACTTCTGTCATACTGCACAACATACTGCTTTTGAACAATATATGGTAGAAATTTAATCAAAAACTGTCTTGTTGCATTTTAAAAAGATGATGTTATCCATAAAGCAAAAGACAGTCTAATGAAAGGATTTGTGTTAAATATAAAATACTGCTTTTGCAGATCCCTTAATTAAATAAATAATAATATTAAATATCTTAATTGAACAGCAGAAGTTACTTTTGATTTGAATCAATGTACTTCTAAATTTTTAGCACTAGTAAAATTAGCCTCAGTGTATCTGACAAAACTTACAACAACCCATGTTTAGGCTACAGATAAACAACATTCTGACTAAATACACGATTCAACTGTGGAAAACTTGCATAAAAGCTCCCTAGTGAAATAAAATGCTATTAAATAAGTGTTAGAAAAAAACAGCTGCAAAAGGGTTTTCAGAAAGATACAAAGTATATTGATATTGATACATACAAAGCATGTTTTTCCACATTTGAAGCTGTATTAGAGCTCACCTGTCCCGGTCACAGTGTTGCAGGTCTGTTAGTGACTGGTTGAGAAGGTCATCCAGATCAAAGCCCACACCGTAGCCAGCCCCGCTGCCCTTCGGGGTGACTGAGAATACAGGGGGTAAAATATCCTCTACCTGACAGAGGAAAAGTGGAAACATCGGTTCAACTGAACTGAGTCCAAGTCAGTTTAAGGCAAGAAAAAAAATGTGACTTTCAAGTTTTAAACACAAAAACATGAATAAAAATATATACCTGGGACTTTGAGAGCTGCTGTGTTACTTTATGGATATCAGGGACAATGGAGGGTCCCTGTTGACCAGTATCTGTAAATCCTAAACCAGGGTGTGGCTGAGAGTGAACCCCTAAAGTCCCACAGACATGATGTGTGGTTTGTGTTGGCTTCTCTACAGAGGAACAAAGCTTCTCCGTCGGTCTCATAGCTGCAGTCACGGAGTTGATGTTATTCTGGATTCTGTTGTCCACAATTCCATTCGTCTCTCTGGTGCTCAGTGATACAGTTTTGGACAAAAAACTTTCAAGCGAGAGCAGCTGTGGCTGAGGTTTAGGGTCATATTGGGTTTGATTGTTGGGTTGGATTTGGGGTTGAAGAAAGCTTGATGACGGCTGTGATGTCATGCTTGGTTGTTGCAGCGGTCCTGTTTCCTGTTGTGGGCTGCTCCAATTCGCCACACAGCTGAACCCACTTTGAATGCTGCTCTTGGTGTGATGTTTTAGTGTGTCGTTTTTAACCAATCCACAAGTGACAGTCACATCAATCCCTCCATTTACAGAAACAACCAAATCTGCTGGAGGCTTGTTTTGGCTCAAGGAGAAAGGTAACGATAGCTGCTGTGTTCTGGGAGGCTGAAACAACCCCGGCTGGTTCGGTTTTACTTGAGAGATTACCTGCTCAAGAAGCTGAACCTTTGTTGAGTCTTTATCCATCTTATTGTTCAGTGTATTATCACCAACAGCTGCACCTCTGTGTGAGTTCACATCACAATCTTTATTATTTGCTCCATCATTATTACCAGACTGAGATTTCTCACTGCAGCTGTCTATCATCTTTGTCCAGCGCTGCAGCAAGCTTTTGTCATTGTCACTCAGCAGGACCCCGCCCAGGAAATCTCCTTGTTTCCCTTCTCTTTTTTCCTTTTCCTTCATTTTCTTCTCCTTCTCCCTAGCTCGTTCCTGCTTCTTCCTTCTTTTCTCTTCTCTTTCTCGTTGACGCTCCTGTGCTGTGACAGACCGACGAGATTCTGGAACAGAATATGTGGAGAACGAGATGCCTCCTGCTAAGCCAGTGTCAATGCCCATAGCCAAGGCACCTCCATTAGGAAAAAATATGTAAAAAAAATAAATAAAAATCAGGTAAAGACCAATTAAATGAAAACATTTCAGGAAGAAAGTAGATAAATGAACTTACCAGTCTTGGTTTTGTGTCTGAGAGCAGACTTCAATATGGCTGCTTTGAGTGCAGTTTTAGTAACTTCTGAAATGGCTCCTTCCTTTCTGGTTCCTTCTGGTGCACGTGGAGGAGGAGGCCTTGCTTTCTTAGACAGTGACTGTGAGAGAGACTGAGAAAGAAACTGGGCCTGTGCTGCAGACAGAGACAGTGAAGGCACGGTGTTGGGAAGAGATGTGATGGTTTGTGCTTTTGTTGCAGGAATGGAGGTGAGATTCTGAGCCATAGGTTGGTTCTGTGTGTTTAGCACCCGAGAAGACTCGCTGTCTCTCGTCGTTTCTGATGGAGCATCCTGGCTTGAAACTGGTGTTGTTAAATCTATTGTCTCTGGCTGACCACTGTCAGAGTTGGCACTGGGCATGTCCACGTCAACTGGATCGCCTTCACTTTTACTGAAGAGGGACAAATTATGGGTCACATTGAGCGGAGCAACTTCTAAAAGTCTTGAAGACTTATTAAAAATTTTCATCTGATTTGTAATTGCTTGGTTCAGTTCAGCTGGTGGATCTTGTTGCTGTTGAGGTTTCCCTTCTCTGATTTGCTGTATTTGTGGGCGATGTTCAATTGGAACCATTGTTGGTTCTGTCAGATCCACAGTTTCAAGCTGAGCATTACACTGAATACTGCTTTGTGTTGCAGCTACACTGCCATTTCTTGCCAAAGGCCTGAACTGAAGTCTCTGACGAGAATTCTGTTTCTTTTTATGAAAGTCCTGGATTTCCACCAAAATGGCCTCTTTAATTTGTTCTTTATTCATAGGAAGCTTGTCAAACTCAAAGTCAAAAGCTGGCACACAGTTGGGCTCATCGTCTTGGTCGTGGTACTTGACTAAGTAAGGATGCTCCAGTGCTTCCCTCACGCTGATGCGTTCACGAGGATCAAAGCGCAACATGGCCTCCAGAAGGTCTAAAGCCTCTGGTTCAGCTTGAGGGTACAATTTAGCAAAAGGAACTGGGGTTCGTGATGGAAGACTCTGAACATAGGAGCGCACCCTGTCAGCCCTAATAGAACTGATCAAACCCTCAGGAGGAGTGCCCAGCACGCTCAAAATAAGCTGGAGCTGGTGGACGTAGTGCTTCCCTGGAAAAAGATGCTTACGACCCAACATTTCAGCAAAGATGCAACCCACAGACCACAAGTCGATGGCAAAAGTATAATGACTCAGAGAGAGCAGGAGCTCAGGAGCACGATACCATCGAGTGGCCACATACTCAGTCATGAAGGAGTAAGTATCCTCAGGGTGTGAACTCAGACCTCTCGCCATGCCAAAGTCACCAATTTTCAGCTCACAGTTTTCATTCACCAGCAGGTTGGAGGGTTTGAGGTCGCGATGAATGACGTTGGCAGAATGCACATACTTAAGGCCACGAAGGAGCTGGTACAGAAAGTAACGTGTGTGCTCAGGGGTCAGAGTCTGTGCAGAGTGAATGATCTGGTGCAGGTCACTCTCCATGAGGTCCAACACTACGTACCTGTTCACACAGGAAGTAGAGAGGAGAGGTACGTTATAGGGAACTCAACTTTCTGAATGGTGCAGATGTCATTTGGCCAAAAAGCATTCAAAATTAAAAAGTACATACACAGACTTAAAGGCAGAGTGAGGAAGGTTTGGCTGAAGGATGTCTTTAATGGCAATAATGTTGTCGTGTTTGAAATGCTTGAGAATCTTCAGCTCTCTTAATGTTCGTTTGGCATTCGTCACCACTTCAAATGCGTTGGAGATCTTCTTTATTGCCACCTGCTGGCCTGTGATGTGCAAGTGTAGAGAAGAGTTTGGAAAAGAGATTGAGAACAATTTAAGCAATCAGGACTATAAGGAGAGTAAATATTTTGCCTTCTCTTTAAGAATTATTAAAAATTAAAAATAGTCCTACCGTTGTCCCTTCTCCTGGCAGATGAAACAACACCATAGGCCCCAGTACCGATTGTTTCTATGATATCATACTCCTCTCCAACGTCAAACTTCACATCTAGAGTGTGTGCTTTTAGCAGGGCCAAATTTTTTGCTGCGATGCTGGTGTCTGTGGTGCTGCCTGCTGCCTCCACTCCATGCTGGTTCTGGCTTTCTCTGCTTTTTTCAGTGGCCATTTTTTCAGGAGAGGTCCCTTTTTTAGCATCCCCACCCTCTTCATTCGACATTTTCCTGTTTCAATACATTTAAAAAATGAGTGTCAATAGATGGCACCTGTTAAGAATATTAAATTTGAATTTGTCATGAATTGTTTACAAACTCAAATGACACTTTGGTTCAAACAAATGTCAATTTAGAGTTAAACTGAGCAATTAACAGAACTTTTCTATTTCAGGTTCAAGTTTAGATTTCTCCAGACTCAGAGTTTTTTTTTCACTTTTAACACATGAATAAAAGCATTTTCTACATTTATAAACCATACAATTTTGAATATATTTGGTAACTTGCACGCTTCTGCTTCTTATTATTATGTCAATAATTTTGCAAAAGATATAGTCCAAAGTACTGTAGCATAAACATATTAAATACAACCCAATGAAGTGAAACAGATTGTGCTTTTTTTATTATTCCTCCAAGTTGTAAAGCAAGTGTTTTTTTAACTAAAAGTATTACTTCAAATGTAATAAAGTCAAAACCCACACGCTACTCTAACTTTATCAGGCCTATTTTACATTACTGGCAAAAACTGTAACTTATAGTATTTAGAATTGCTGGCCAAACCAACGTTAAGCTGATGAATAAAACATGGCATGTGTGATATTTATCACACATGCCATGTTTTATTCATCAGGCTGTTAATATAAATCGTTCTTTAGAGATAAAGAACGATTTATATTAACAGCCTTTTTCTTCAAGCCTGTTTCTTACCTGTTTCTTCACGCAGGGGCGTAGGCTAGCTAATGTTACCTGAGGGTTCAGTTTTCTACGACCCGCTAAACCAGGTCTTTCTCCGTTACAAAACAAAATGTTATAAAACAAATACACTTTTCTAAATACCATAACATACTTGCAACTTATGAGAGAAACCAAAACATTCGTATCTGTATTAATAATCACTAACAAGCACGGTAATTCGTTTGTTTTGTCTGCCTCTTCCTCAAACCCTTCCGTCTTTAGTTTGAATGCCATGCGACCGACCAATTAAAAGATGGGACAGCTGAGAAACTATCCAATAGAAGGACGAGACGCAATGAAGGGCGGGGCATTTGTGTAGACGGCTCTTTGGTGTTTTTTATTTATTTTGGCTGGCTTCATTGTTTTCCACATTTTGACAAATTTCGACTAATATGGCCTGATCTCTTATAAATGATGCACTAAAAAGAATCTGTGTGGAACAACGCGGAAATTACTACAAACTCAAAACTACTAAAGTAAAAATGAAATACATGTTGGCATGTAATTTTTGTCGACAAAAATCACATCAGACGTTTTACAATTATTATGATTCACAGTGTATGCAAAAGAGAAATAAATACTTTTTAAAAGTAACATTTTGCCAATAAGTACAATTACATTAGCCGGTATTAAAGCAATGATAATAAAATTATACCAGACTCTTTGTAAAACTTATATGTAAGTGTTGTTATCCTGGTCAAACTTTCAAAATAAAACTGATTAGTTTGAATTGTACTAACGTGTTTAAAAGCAAACGTTTCGTTTTCGTCAAGTTGTATATTTTTATCTATTTTATTACTCCTGGGTCGGAACTGCATTTGGCAGTGGTTGGTTAAAGGTAAATAAATAAATGAATACATTTCACATGGAGATTTAAACTCACCTTTTAATTAACACTTTGTCAGTTCCACTACACTGTCATTATGTCCTGTCAACAATGCTTTTACAAAGCAAGACTGTCTTGTGTAATGTTTTTAGTGTCACTTGTGAGTTTTAAATATTAGGAGTTGTGAGCTAAAAGACAAAAGAGGCAATTGTTCTGCTCTTTTCAATGCAGCCTGTTTTTTTTCAGCCCTCTTGTGGACAATTCAGGAACTACACTAGCAAATTTAAAGCCAGACGCTTGAAAGATAAAACAGAGAGGAAATAAGAGTTTCACACTTTCCACACTTTTAAACCAAAAATGTTATTGAGGATACAGATATTACTTTGAGAGGAAATAAACATTACGCCCCACATTTTTTGTCATTTAAGACGATTCATATAAATCAAATTAAACAGAACGTTATGTGGTTTTGGCGCCGTCTGGCGGTCAAATAGAAGAATGGCACATTTTCGTGTTCCTGTGTGGACAAAATGAAAATACTTCGTTTCAAACAAAGAATATTATTTGAGGATCCAGATATTATTTTTTACAGGGAATAAACACGACTCCCCACACGTTTCGTCATTTAAGACGATTTATATGAATTAAATTAAATAAAATGTTAAAAATAAAAAAGAAAAGAATTAAACAGAACGTTATGGGGTTTTGGCGCCGTCTGGCGGTCAAATAGAAGAATGGAACATTTTCGTATTCCTGTGTGGCCAAAATGAAAATACCTATTTTAAATTTCAACTTAAATTGTTTTTATGGAAAATAAAACATGAATAAATAAAAAAGTTTTTGTTTGTTAAACTATGCTTCTATGTTTTATAGTAGGCCTATTTGCTTTCGTAATATCTAAGATTTGTTTTTTTCTTCATTGTAAAGCACATTGAGAAACGACTGCCTTTGAAAAATGCTAAATATGAGTTGGGCTGAAATAACATACTTAAAAAAAAATTATTGCCTTGTTGATACAATTAATAATATTTCCTATTTAGCTCCTGTAGATTTTACAACATGGTTTGGTGTCAATGACTACTCTTACATCTAGAAATGTACTTTTCTTTAATAATAGGCTATATCCAACAGATTTTTGTTTTTCTTTCGAGTCGTGTTCCTGTGTGGACAACATGAAAATACTGCGTTTTAAACCAAGGATATTATTTGAGGATCCAGATATTACTTTGACAGGAAATAAACACTACTCTCCAAAATTTTGCGTCATTTAAGACGGTTAATATGAATCAAATTAAACAAAATGTTAAAAATAAATGAATTAAACAGAACGTTATGGGGTTTTGGCGCCGTCTGGCGGTCAAATAGAAGAATGGCACATTTTCGTGTTCCTGTGTGGACAAAATGAAAATACTTCGTTTCAAACCAAGAATATTATTTGAGGATCCAGATATTACTTTGACAGGGAATAAACACTACTCCCCACACGTTTCGTCATTTAAGACGATTTATATGAATTAAATTAAACAAAATGTTAAAAATAAAAAATAAAAGAATTAAACAGAACGTTATGGGGTTTTGGCGCCGTCTGGCGGTCAAATAGAAGAATGGAACATTTTCGTGTTCCTGTGTGGCCAAAATGAAAATACCTATTTTAAATTTCAACTTAAATTGTTTTTATGGAAAATAAAACATGAATAAATAAAAAAGTTTTTGTTTGTTAAACTATGCTTCTATGTTTTATAGTAGGCCTATTTGCTTTCGTAATATCTAAGATTTGT
>JAVKLF010000047.1:7620546-7632041 GCA_034783495.1 Millerichthys robustus
TGTGTGTGTGTGTGTGTGTGTGTGTGTGTGTGTGTGTGTGTGTGTGTGTGTGTGTGTGTGTGTGTGTGTGTTATTAGATAATACCCAAAGCCATCTTCTTCCACATTTTAAATGATCTCTTGTTAATGAAATGCTCATTTTCTTGCCTGTTTTAATTGCTTTAAAAGTTGCAGGGGTGTGACTAAAAGGTAATTTGTTTTTTACAAGGATGACGGGAACACCATGAATTTGAGGCTTAATGACACATCTTATTTCTTATTCTGGATAATATTCTCCACACAGCAGTCCTGATTGTCCTTCTTCTTCTGCAACCAGTCCCTATTTGTTGCATTCCCTGCCATTCACTAAAATGCTCTTTGCCCTTTCAGTGGCTGCTCACTAACATGCTACTCCAGCCCAAGCCCCGCTGAATGTCACAAGCCTTCTCTGGTTGCGTCCTGATCTTTTTATAGCTGGGCAGCTGAAATGTGAGGGGTCACTATGGGAGGATAAATACAAGGGCCAGCACACTGAGGAGGTGTCGCAGACGAAGGTCGGATCTCCTGCCTCTCTCTTGCCTCAGCTGTCCTCCCAACCTCAAAGGTAAAAAGAGAATAACTGGCAACTGTGAGACAGATGCTGTGCTTTAGATGAATTTGTGTGCTACTCTTTAAATATCTTGTTTATGTAAAAGCATGAGCAGAAAGCCGCAGACATAGCGCTAATATAGTCAGCGACAAGATAACATGTCTTGAGTTCACATGGGATCAACAACTCATGCTATGTGACAGTCTGCATGTTTCATTTCTCTAAAACACCTAAACAAAACTTCAAATTGTGTTTATTATTCATCAGTGAAGAGATTTACTTGCATGAAAAATTTCATTCATCTTTACATATTTATCTGCCTAATATAAAAGCTGTCTGACTAACACTTCCAGTTTAACAGACATGATTGAGTGTTTATCTATTCATGACAAGCTGCTGTCAACCAAACCCAAACCCAAATGTCAGTGTGGGCCTCTGTGACGCACAAGTCTGACTGAGTTCTCTGTCTTGGTCGTTAGAACTGTCTGCATGTTATTCTTCCTGCAAAGTAAGATAGTTATTGTGCAAGTGGCTTTTTTGCTCTTGGACTAAATACTTTGTGCAATGCATCTGTTTTTAGTTGAAATTTAGTGCAACTTATAGATAGAGCAGACAGACTAGGTGGGGTGGAAGAAAGGGTGAACTGAGGGCGTGGATGGAAAGTTGTGTAAGGTCATATTATTATTTGCTGGGGGTTGTTTAAAAAGGAAAATAATTAATAAATAGAGACAGAATGGAATAGATTGTGCTTGTAATAAGTGTTGTCAGATGTTAGGAAGGTACTGCAGCCAAAACATGTTTCTCTGCCGCATAGTCCCCTGAGTCACAACATGTTGTGGTAAAATGTGATAACGACTTATGTACTTCTGCAGCAGTTACAGCTGCATACGATCCCACAGGTAGGGCTCAGTTCTTAACAGAACATAGACAGACAGGAAAACTATTTGACCCATTTTTTTCTTCACCGCTTCCTTTGTACAATCATGTCCTTCTTTGATCTAACATTTTCCCACATATGTAGTAAAGAAAACCAAAACCTCTAGAGTTGAAGATGCAGCTTTGCAGTTTCGTTGAACTTTTCCCCTCTGTCTGTTAAACTGGGGCTCTGCGTCAGTCTTCCCTCGCGGCAAGAATTTGTGTCTCTTTTTTTAATCTAGAGTCAGGATGCCTCACGCATACCCCTTCCTCACTCCTGAGCAGAAGAAGGAGCTCAGTGACATTGCTCAGAAGATTGTTGCTACAGGCAAGGGAATCCTTGCTGCAGATGAGTCCACTGGTAAGTATTAGAAAAGTCAACACTAATCAGAAGACAGAGAAAAATGTATTAAACACTTTATAACGCTATACGGCAGATAAAAAAACCCTCAAACTAACCCTCCAGTTTGATAGATACCCTAACCTCTTTCCTGGCCATTAGGTCAGACCCCTTCAAACATTTTTCATGTCTCCTGAACTTTTGAACAAACCATTCGACCAACAAAGACAATGTAGGCCTTTCAGTACGGGCACATTAGAAAATAAGTCTCAACAAATGAGATACTTCAAAATAAGATTTTGGCATTAGAGCATCAAAAACTGAAATAAAATAATAAATCTTTAATTAAAACTAAACAAATTGTATTTTCTGCTAAATTGTAGTGTGAATGCTGAGTGCTGAATGGCTTTCCTAAAATTTGCTGAAAATGTTGAAACTTAGTTGTTGTAGTTAAAAGAAGCTAAAGCCTAGCTGAAAGCTAACAGTAGCGGAACAGTCACTAAAAACTAAAAGTAACAAAAGAAGGTTAAAATAGAGCACGGATGTTGAAGCAGTTAAAAAGATCTCAATGTACTCACAAGGAAAATATTTATAAATAGTCTACAGTTGAATATTCTGGAAAGTCTAAATGTTGCAATAAACAAAAATCATAGCTGAAATATTCAAAATGATCTGCACACCTCGATATGTTAATGGATAAAATAGTATATATATGCAGACGCTGACTGCAAACATTTTACAGAAATTAATAACAAATTTTTTTAATTATAAAAATACAAAACTATAATTGCTGATTAAGCACTCACATAATTACTGTTTGCAGACATTTTAAATGAACATTTAAAATAAATGCAGTACATTGTTTCAGTACGTCTAATGTTTCTTTTTTTTTTTTATTAATCTGCAGGCAGTGTGGCCAAGCGCTTCCAGAGCATCAATGCTGAGAACACTGAGGAGAACAGGAGGCTGTACCGCCAGCTCCTCTTCACTGCTGACGACCGCATCGTGCCTTGCATTGGTGGCGTCATCCTCTTCCACGAGACCATGTACCAGAAGACCGACGATGGCAAACTCTTCCCGCAGTACCTTAAAGAAAGAGGCATGGTGGTTGGTATCAAGGTCGACAAGGGTGTCGTCCCCCTGGCTGGAACAAATGGCGAAACAACCACCCAGGGTGAGCAAAGGCAAACGATACATCACCAAATTTTAACACCTTTGCCAAACTGTTCTGATGTGTCCTTTCCCTTTCAACAGGTCTTGATGGACTGTATGAGCGTTGCGCTCAGTACAAGAAGGACGGTGCTGACTTTGCCAAATGGCGTTGTGTTCTGAAGATCACCCCTACCACTCCCTCAAAACTGGCTATTTTTGAGAATGCCAATGTCCTGGCTCGCTATGCCAGCATTTGCCAGATGGTAAGACTAGACAGATTGTTAATTGTTTTTAAAGAACTCTGATTTGGCATCACTTCAGTTGATATTGAGTTTGCCTAATTCAAATATAAATGTCACTTTGAATGTGAAACTTGCTGTTAAAATTTATTATTTGAACTTGCTGCACAAGGAAACAGAGCTACCACATTTAGCATGACATTCTGTTTTGTTATCAACCCACCAATCCACCCACTTCCTAGTTGTTTGGCTGAAACAAATTGACTGTGTACTGTGAAACCAGCATGTGAAACCTTTTCACATATGCTATGTGAACTTGACTAAACCAGAAGACTTATAAGGAATAATTATTTTTGGTGAGATTGTAGAAATTGCAGTGCCTTTATCTCTAACTACAGAACGTTATGAAATTAAAATGTATATTGTGTGCAATATATTCACACTGCTATGACCTTACATTTTGTTCCTGCTTTCCTAAGCACGGCATCGTCCCCATCGTTGAGCCTGAGATTCTCCCTGATGGCGACCACGACCTGAAGCGCTGCCAATACATCACAGAGAAGGTCCTGGCTGCCGTCTACAAAGCCCTGTCCGATCATCATGTTTATCTGGAGGGCACCCTGCTCAAACCCAACATGGTTACCCCTGGACACTCCTGCTCACACAAGTACAGCAACCAGGAGATTGCCATGGCAACTGTTACAGCCCTGCGCCGCACCGTGCCTCCTGCAGTCCCCGGTAAACTGGTTGCACAATCTTGCTGGCACACACACACATTAAATTTTTGATTTAACAATTCACCCATCAAGAGTTAGTTTTTAAGAGAAAAGCACTGCTAAACTTTCTTCCTTTTTGTTGCACAGGAATCACCTTTCTTTCTGGTGGCCAGAGCGAGGAGGAAGCCTCCGTCAATCTGAATGCCATGAACCAGTGCCCTTTGCACAGGCCCTGGGCTCTGACCTTCTCATATGGCCGTGCCCTGCAGGCCTCCGCCCTGAAAGCCTGGGGAGGCAAGAAGGAGAATGGAAAGGCTTGCCAAGAAGAATTTGTCAAGAGAGCTCTGGTATGTGTGAATGCTGAGTAAAAATAACTTGCATCATAAATACTTTCTTGGCTTTTTACGCGTGTATTAATGTTGTTGGTTTTTTCTCTCCTCTTGCAGGCTAACAACCAGGCCTGTCAGGGGAAATATGTTACTTCTGGAGCCAGCGCTGCTGGTGGAGAGTCACTGTTTGTGGCTAATCATGCTTATTAAGCACTGACACCCTTTTTATTTTTTACTGACAGTTTTAGCATCACCGTAGGAAAAAAAGAGCGTGTCCCTTATAAAGCAGTGCCTAAATGAATTCTTTATCATCCACTCAGTTACAGCAACTTTTTACCACCTTGGCAGAAGTAAAAAACGTTGAATTTGGAGGTTGATGGATAATGTTTCCACCATTCCCTTGCCTTTTATGTTTAAACACCTTTTTTACAGGTGAATATTCCCAATTTGTTTTTACACAACTTAGTTTCTTTCAACAAGTGCAGAATATAACTGATATGATGAAATAAAGTTGATATTAAATGTATTGTTCTACTTCCTTTGCAGCAGAAGTGCACTTCTTATTGCTCAATTCTCAATAAAGATCACATGAAACCACCAATAATGAGCTGAGTCCACACTGAACTGTCTAAAAGTGGCAAGCTAAAAATAAAAGCATCACTTGGAAAAAGGAACCTTTTTTTGTAAAAATAAATCTGTATTTTTATATACACATACATCACATATATATATTTACAAAACCTTACATTATAGTTGAAAAAGTCAAATTTTCTGCAATTATTTAAGGTTGAAAAGAAGGCAAACAAACCCAGACTGTATTTTAAAGTACATTTCAAGTTCTTCTCTATTCACCAATCAGAGTTTAGATGTTTTTTAAAAACTAACAAGTAAGATTTTTTTTTTTTTAATATCTGGTAATAATGAGTCATGAAGTGTGAGCAGAGTTAACAAAATGTGATGCATTGACTGTGAGACACACAAGAAATGCTCCATTAGTATTAGTCACAGCAGCCTCAAACCAGAATGTCTCCCACACTTTGTCACCATCTAAACTTAGCAGCTGCTTGAGTTTAATAATAGCCTCAGCTTGTCTGTGATGGAGGGACATCTGGGGTTGAAAAACTTGGTCAGCAACACGGAGAGGAACATAAAAGCTGGTGTAGCAAAGCAATAAAGGAAAAGAGCAATACAAAAGTTTCAGCTCATTAGTTAGTTACAGTAAATAATGACAAGTTGCTCAAACTATGTAGAAAATTTATCAATTTTGTGTTTAATACTGATTTATTGCATTTCACATAGTCTGTTTTAACCTTCTGATTTTAGACCATATTAAATCAAGAGTGTAGCTTAAGGTTAGAAGCTGCTCTGATTCATGAGTCTTCTTCGCCTTCGCCACAACAACACGTTTTGTTTTGTCTCATTGATAGAAAGTGTACGTGCAAACTCTTGCCGGTTAGAGGCAGGGTTCTGCTGAAGTTGTTGAAAGCATAAAACTGTTGTGATTTTGTCACTCATGATCAAAAGGAGATTTTCACGACTCCATGTCGGTCCTCTGATCTCAGCTGAAGGTTGTATGAAACTTATTATGTGTGCCAATAATATTCAATCTTTTACAATTTTATTTCATCTTAACTTGAATGCTTTCAATCACAAGGTTCTTTGAACACGAATTTCCTTACAACTAAATCATTATTATCTGTGTATTTAATAACTCAAACACTAATGGACAACACACCACCTTTCCTGTAACCTTGTCTCAAAACAGCTTCTGTCGTTTTAAGCTGGAACTCCCTTGTGCACGTGCACACAGACAGCTGCAGGCACCAACGGTGGCATAGTTGTCTCTGTAACCTTGAAAATGCTCAGAGGCACCTCCTCTTTTATCTGGATCAGTGTTCCTCTTGTAATTATTACACATTTCAAAGTCTGTGTCTACAACATCTTCATAAAGCTTCTCCTCAAAATCAAAGTTGGCCCTTTCAATTTTGACCCTTTTGACCCTTTTCAAGACAAACAAGAAGGTAGGGTTAGTGATTTATTTGTTTGGGGCCCGGTAGCTGCCAAGTGTATAAATACTACTATAATATTGTATATTATTTTCTATAAAACACATCTGCTATAATATTAGCATCTTTGTTCAACAGGTGTTGTATTTTTAGTGTGAAGACTGCAGAGATGAATCTACACAGGAAAAAAAAGTCAGTGCAGCATTTGTTTTGTATATTTTATCATTTAAACGAAATCCTTTCTTTTCTTTATACTCAACATTACAACAAGTACAATGATGTGTGAAACAAAAGATTAAAACGTGTCACAGTTTAATTGCAAAACATTCTTAATGTTTTAAGCTACATATTTACAGACGTTATCAAGAAAATGAAAATCATTCATTGTTAAATCACATTTTATTCAAATAATAATATTTCTATCAAAATAAGTGCTCTGTAGTTTTGTGTTGATCATCAATGCAGAAGGTAAATCAGTAATCTGATTTGAAACCTTCCTTAACAATAACCAAAAAGCAACACATCTGATCTGGAAAGAATTACAGTACAATAAAACCTGAAATACAAACCTATTGAGGCTGTATTTCCCACCAACTGTGCAATATTTTTGAAAACCATATATAGTACTGATAATTTTAGTTATACAATGTGTTGTTTTTAATATGTCCACAGTTGCCGTAATATCATTTTAAACGTTTTAGATCATCTTAATTGTTTGTAAACTGACATAAAGTGCATCAGAAAATGTTTGTAATAAAGAGTTCTATGAGTCTATAATACATTGTGACCAAGATGATCAGTGAAAGCTCTAATGAAACTTGTCCTGAATTTAAAATAATCGTGTTGTTACACACAAAGCTGCTGTCTTGGTCGACACCAGTGGATTTAAACGTCACAAAGTCAACTGTGGAGCCGGCCACATTACTGGTGATCCAGTTCTGAAACTCTGAGATCCGGGTGTAGACTTCAGGGAAACGACCGGTGGCACAAGGTATTCCAAAACTGGTGATGCCAGCTTGGATCCAGGATGAGCCTTGTTTACATTGCAAAGGTCCTCCTGAGTCTCCCTAAAACATTCAAATAAAACATAAAACCCAAAGAACCAGTTAATGACTTGAATTAATTAACACTAAAATGGTTGAGCCTACAGAAGAACAATGTTTTCAAAATGTTTTGGTTCTGAACATGACAACTATAATTAGTTCATTGGTAAGTGCTTTCACCTGACATGTTCCTTTGTTCTGCTGTCCCGCACAAATCATTTGGTTAGTGATGTTTGCGTCTGATTGGATGTACTTGCAGCTACACTGCTTGTTTCCAACAACAGGAATCTGAACCTGCTGCAGCGCCGTGGAAGCTGGCAGGGACACTGTGAAAGGTAATTTAAAATGAGTTGGTTTTCTCTTGGTTTTTTAAAAATACAAAGTGCTATTTTACCTCACCGTTCTGATTAAGTTTTCCCCAGCCAGTAGCCCAGCAGGAAGCGGTACTAAAGAACTGACTGGAACTGCTTGCGAGGCAGATTGGACTGATGTAGTTGCTGAAAGAGAGCGGGTTGCTGAGCTTCATCAAGGCAAGGTCATTGTTGTACAGGGTGTTGTTGAAGTTGGGATGGACGATAATCTGGGACACTCTGCCTACAACCTCGTTAGGGTTTGGGCCAGCCTGAGTCTGTCTTCCAAAGTACAGAATCCAGTCGCTCGGTGAGTTTCTGGGTCTAAATATATAATAAAATTATTCAGTGGACAAACATATTTATTAAGAATATTCTGATTCACATAGTATTTGCACAATGAATTTCATTTTTTCTTCTTCTGTTTTCAAGTGGTCCAGTCCTAAGAGATGAACTGTTGAGACTAAAAATGACAACAAAGACAATCAGCCCCCACTGAAAGTTTTAAGTAAGACTTAGATTTCGGTTATTAATGTGAAAAACAACATTGTTCATGTTATATTTAACTCTTTAACGCAACCTAAAATGTAGCATGACAGATGTAAAAAGCAGTTGTTTTTTTAATTTGTTTGTTTGTTAGCTAAAGTCCTCCGTACTTCTCTGTATGAGAGCAGGCAACTAGTGCATTTGTAAATTCCAGTTCCTTGAACAAATAGAAACTGAACATTCAAAGCTGTGTAAAATAATAACAGACATGCAAATAAAATCAGCAGTGAAGCAGTACGTTTAGTGGTAATTTTTTACACCACAACACTTGTCTTATACAGGAAAAACGTGCTCAGTTGGCAGAATCAACTGAACATAAAAAAATTACAAAAGAGTCCATAACTCTGTCAATTTTACAAACATTCAACAACAATTTGACGTGGCAGCTCCTGAAAGCATTTCACAATTTATGCTTAATATCTCACAAACATGCCAAGAGACAGCACATAACATTGTTTTAAAGCTTTGATTAAAATAGCCACAACATAAAACAATCTTATAATCTTAAACTCTTGCATGAAAAGATGATAGCCCACATGTATTCCTTCAACGAATGCTTGGCCATTCATTGTATTAGTTGTTTTTTTTAGACTGAGAAGAGTCAGACAGTTGTGCAAACCTATGACCCAACATCACATTGAGAAAGCCATACAGGAAACACAATAATCGCTTCATATTTGGTCAGAGTCAAACTTGACACCACAGTGTTGAGTGTTAGGTTTCAGCAAGAAGGAAGTGATCAGTCTGGTTTTCTTTTAATTCCCACATGCTTCAGAAAAAGTGTGGGATCATTTAGTCTTGAAACAAATCAGGTTGGTCATGTAATCTGTTTCAAAACTAAAGTTTGTCATTAGTCTTACTTAAATGTGTCCAAATAAATCAACTGATTTGTTGAAATAATGTGAAATTGTCTCTTACGATAAAAAGCAGTGGGCTGCTGTGAGCACCCACTCGTTGTTGACAAGTGTCCCTCCACAGGTGTGACTGGATTGGTAGTGTAGGCTGACCTGCCAGGGCCATGAGCCAGAGGTGGCTGAGTCACCACCCACTATTCTTGTGTTGAGAGGAGCCTGTCCGCAGTCTGATGGAGCAAAGACAGGTAATTGTGCATCAGTATATTCTGTCACACATTGGGCAGTTACACATTTATTAAATATGGATGATATGAGACAAAACGGCACTTACTCTGAGTCTTCACCCCTGTACGAGTCAAAGACAGAAAAGTGGCACATTAGCAGGAGCAGTGTGGTAAAACAACCACAAGGTGGCACTGTGTTTGACGTTCCACATCTAAACTTGGTTTTTTTTCTGCAGCAATGGTTCTCGTGTCAAAACATCACAACAAACACTAAATTCTTTAAAAATATATGTGTGGATTAACTATTTTTAGTCCTTAATTTATGAAACAAATGTTTTCCTCAATGAAATGACACTGCTGAACTTTCATTTAGAACATTTAATTTTCTTACATGCCTAAAACGGTAAAGCACAGAAAGCACATTATTGCTGCTGTCAAAAGACTCTTTGCACAAAACTTAGCAAAAACAAACAGAAACCAAAAATAAACTTAAAAAAAAGATTTAGTTGTTTGAAGCAAAATGCACAAACACATAAAGTGTAATAAATAAGTTGTAATTATCCCACCTTGCCTACAGAGAACTGTACAAAGTAAAAATATCCATCCCGTCACTGCTGCCATCATGTTGTCTCACAAATGCCTTCAATGAACAAGAACATTCTGTCAAAGCTTTTAAGCATAATTCCATCATTGAGCACGTGAACACGCCCTTCATAAACCTGTTTTCTTACAGTTGTTGGACTGTAATTCAACACATTGTGGATATAAGCTCACTGCTTTTAATGAATGTGTCACATTACACAGCTTGGTGGAGTATTATTTTTTATTTGTACGAGGCCCAGAACCCTCAACCCCACCACACCCCCTACTATAGTTATCTGTTTCCTAATGTAGATCAGATAAACAGCACGTAGGATCTAAACATTTATTTTTTATTGATTATGAACAGTAAAAAACTCACCATTGAAGGTTTCAGTGATTTCTGCTTTAAAGAGGAATAAACTTTAAGACTTTAGACTTTAATTGAGAATTTTTAAAAGTGGTAATTATATATGTTGTAATGAGACTTGCTTTTTGAAACTTTAGAATCTGAGACAAAAATCAGTTCAGTTAAAGAGTATCTTGCCTCAAGTTTAAGATGGAATGTTATTTAAACATGGAGGACAGCTTCTTTTGTCCCACTGATCTGGTCTGACTGGGTTGAGTTGTAAAATTGAGGAGTTATTTAATTATACTTTGTTGTGCTGCATAAAAAGGTTGATATCATCCATTTTAGGTGGGGACATGAAGTTACATTCCTGGGTTTTTACTTGAAAAAATATTCATATCTTTGAATATGAATGACAATAATACTCCACGTTGAGTAGTGATGATTAAAAAAAGTCTTATGTCACGGTTGTAAGTGGAGAAGACGATGAATAAGCTTTGGTGCAGTTCTTGAGTATGAGTTACAAATCAGATCATGAATATGTTTTGTCACTCAGACAGGAGTCACCAAACCTGTTCTAAACAGCTGACACTTTTGGGAAACAACCTGATGTGTCTTATCTATAGATGTTTCTGATAAACTTCCAGGTTGAAGGAAGTATTTTAGATGGATGGTATTCTGTTTCACATTCATCATCATAATCCATAAAACATTCAGATGAACTCTGTGACTGAAACTCTAAGTTTGATATAAAACTTTTTTTTGATTTTCCCTGCCTGAGTTTTAGAATAAGATTCTGATGGGAAGTGATGGAGTTGTGACCGTTTGATCAAACCTTGTAAAGTGTGCAAAGTCAGAGATCTTGTCTGACCCATTGGAGCACTTTGAGGGTGATTCTCAGCTACTACCACACAGACGTTTAGCTCAAAATCTTTGAAATCAACCGAGTTAAATATGTTTCTTTGTTTTGAATAGTTGGTTGTGGTAGTTGTCTCCAAAAGTTCAATTATGGCAACACATCTGATGATGACGTTCAGCAACTTTTACTAAATTTATCCACTGGTTCATGAGATATTTTGGTAACAGACAGACAGACAGACAGACAGACAGACACACACACACACACACACACACACACACACACACACACACAGACTCAGGCAAAATATTATTTCCTTTGCCTGTCAGTGGTAGGCAATGTACAAATTGCACAAAAACAACACAAATAAACATCCACATTTAACCTGGAATTGTCTGGCTGTCAGTGTTGTTTACAAGAAATTTAG
>JAVKLF010000047.1:7674499-7684858 GCA_034783495.1 Millerichthys robustus
TACCAGGGAGGTTACCAGCGAGGCGGCTACAGGAGTCAAAACCAAGGCGGCTACTGAGTTCAGAATGTGTGAATTTCAGTTTTTCACCAAGAGATGTCTTCATTCCAAAACACAACCTGATCTCAGCCACATCCTGTCAAAACTTTTTCCATCTGATACTGAATTTGCTGATCATTACAGCAGCTGCCTAGTTTAAAAGTCCAAGATGTCAACTTCTTGTAGCGGAATATGAAGATTTTCATCACTTATATTAGAAAGTAAAGGTGTTGAAGTGTGGTTGGCTGGTTTGTGGGCACAGACATGTCAACTTAATATTGATTTAAAGAAATAAACCGTAATAAACAGTGTAATGTGTTTTATTCACAACATAAGGGAAAACCAAGCTGATATGTTCAAAAATATAAATGGTTCTCAATAGACTACAGGATATTACATGTACAATTTTTAATTTTATCTTTGTACAGAACACAAATACACAAAATGTTCTGTCTCGTGTACAAAGCACTGATCACATTTAAAATATGCATACTTAAACTTTTACCCAAATGTTAATTTGTTGAGCAGCAAATTTAACACCAGTTTACTCCTAAAATATTTTTGTGCTGTTTCAGTTCAGATCAGCTCTCTCGTCTCAGTTTCAGCTTCAGTCGGTGTTTCAGCTCTTTCCTCAGCAGATCCCTCTCTTTGCGGATCCCATGCAGCACTGTGCGGTTCTCCTGAGCCCGGCGCACCAAGTAGGGGAGCGTGTCGTCCACTGAGCCGTATGGCACAGATTTGTACACAATATAACTTTCTTTAGCTGACGGGATGAATTAGGACAAAAATGGCGTTGAGATTTCACGTCAGTCAGGCAACATGAAGTATAAATGTGAGTTATAAAAGCTTTGTTCTGTCCAGGTCTCATTTTCATACAGTGTAATTATACATGTGATTAATTGAGCCACCCTCTTACCCAGTGTGAGGGAGACGTGATCACACATGCCCAACAGCTGACCGAAACACACTGAGCCTCCAGTCTTTTGTATGCCCAGTTCCTCCATCCTGCAGGTGAGATGCATAACGTTTACAGAGATGACTGTAGTACACAATTAGGGCTCAGCATCGCGCCACACTTGTAATCCGTTGATTCAATCGACCTTAGAGCTTTAAGATTCTTAGCAAACTTTAAAACTGACCCAATTCTGCCTGTTGTACTTGTTGATTTAGAATTGAACTTAAATATTGGCAATTATTTCAAACTATTCTTGATTTTTTATTTCTTATTTAAAACTTCAAAGCATGAACAGGAAGTTATTGTGTCCATTTGCAACCATGGGTTGAGGGCAAAACGATTTAAATGTGTTGACCACTTGAATTTTAAGGAGCTTGTTTTAGTAAATTAAATTTATTCTGATTAATAATTAAATCGTTTTAACCGTTTGGCGGCCGTCCTCACTGACTCCTCATTATGAGTGGCCACAATGATCCGGTAGCGCTCAGGTTTTTCTGATATGACTTCCAGCATCACATCCAGGGAGCTGTTATAACTGTGAACACAAAAGGCCAAAAAAATGCTCTCTGTCAAGAAAAACTTTTCAGATCTTCTCCACTAATGCCAAACAGCTGCACTGACTCTTGTTTGGTTCTGTTTGTTGGGTCGAATAATTAAGATCTGAAAAAATGAGACAGGCAATTTGACAATTTATCAGTCTAACAAAAGCCTCAGTAGCACGTGGAAGAACCATACACAGCCACAACAGCACAGTACCACCTCCTCACCAGCTTACATTATTCAACAACTACTGGTTGAAAGTCAGTGAATGCGTAAAAACAAGTGCGTCCCTCTGACCTGTAATTTGTGTCCTCCCAGCTCTTATGAATGGGATCTACATGACCCTCCTTCTCTGCCACCTTTCTCTCTTTGTCCATGTAGGCTCCTCGAACGAGTTTAACACCCAGACAGAACCCTTCCCTCTCAGACAGATGCAGAGCCTCTAACAGGAGAGATCTGGACTCCTGAGAAACCCAGTAGGACAGGTGGACACGAATCTGACTGAATAACAATATTCAGTAAAAAAACCCAACTATATGTTCAGATATTTGTCAGTCTTAAAGAAGAAATTTTAAAGGTAAATGCCTTTAAATAACACTGATAGGTGTTCCAAATCCAGGCACCATCTTTGTTGAACTTCTTCATCATCGACATAGTAACAAGAGAGAGAGCGGGGTTCATGTAGGTGTACTCTGCATCCACCAGGACTCTAACTTTGGAAACACTGGCCTAAGAAAAAGAATCTTATCAACTCAGACACCATTATTACAACTGAAATCAAGTCTTGTATAAAGAGTTTTTGTTTTCTTTATGTATGATATTGGCCACAATGGCATTGTGTACACATTAGATCAAAAATTTTAAATAATGTGATTATTGTCTGTACCTCTGCGATTTTGTTGAGTCTCCTCAGACCACACAGGAAATGGGAGTTTTCCTCTTCCCCTAAACCAGGGAAACCTAATGTCTGCAGGAAATATTAGAAATCATTTAACGTTACTCTTGTCAAGACTGTAAATTCAAAAAAAGTTTTACAAAAGATTTCAGTGGACCTACTTCTCCATCCATCGCCTTGACAAGGAGACTCAGATCATACGGTTGTTGTGCAATAAGAGTTGTGAGTTTGACCTTTTGACACAATCAGTTCATTCTCATTACTTACATGTAAAACAGAATCAGCACCGGATCAAATGTCAGACACTGGGGGAAAAGGTTGAGGGGATTTGAGCAGTCAGCAACAACCTGCAGCAGCTGTTATCAGCGCTAACACTGAAATGTGTATCCTTATCTGTTTTTCCCCTCATGCATCAACATTCACACACTGACATTGTGACGGTGCTGGAAAGTTGCACAGAATGTGTGAAACGTCATCAACATTCCCACGGAAATCAAGTCCCCCTGTTGATAAATTAGACCGAATCACGTTTGAGGCCTTACACACAGCTCCGGGCTGAGCAGGGCTGTGATCTTCAGCTGCATCATGGGGTCTCTGCTCCAGGCGTTGCTGTGGGACATCCTCACACACTCCAGCATGGCCTCCATGTTGTCGTCATATCGTTTTTCTCTGGTGGTGAGAAAGCAGAACACGAGGCCAGGGTTAGACTGAGGGAGTTGAAACGTGTGGATTCAGAACACAGGAGCTGCGTGTGATACAGCTCTTCAAAGCGGAGTATGGTATGTTTGTTTTTAATTGAAAGTAAAGCTTTGCATTTATTATTATTGCAAAAACATCAAACTTTCTTGTGATTTACGAGATCACAAATAGCAACATGTGAAGTTCGAATAATCCAGACTTCAATCAAATCAAAGAGACTTTTGTTTAAAATCTGTAACAATAATTTTACTTAAAAACTCTCCAAGAAAATTCCATCTGACTTAATAAAAACCACAAAGCACAAAAGTATTTAAAAACTAAGCACATTTTCCTAAATTCAGTAATTTTTCCATTTGTTTTTTAGGAAACATTATCATTTTACAAAACAGGCTTTGATTTTACACCCACATTTTTATTCAAGATATTTTTTGACAAATACATGCCTAAATAAAACTCTAGCAGCTCAAAGCTTCGTTCACAGATTCAAAACTGGGGCGTACCCGGTGCTCTCCCCAAGATCCTCCTCGATGGGCACAGCCAGCATTGGCCTCAGTCCAAGCGAGCTCATCTTCCTCATGGACTCAGAGATCTCCGTTTCATTTTCTCCAGCAACAAACTGAGCATAAACTGTGGGCCTCAGCAGCAAAGAAAAGACCCTCTTACCCAGAAGTGTTCGTGCTACTGACATCAGCTGAAAACACAGGTGAAGAGGTGAGAGGACATGCCAAGATAATCGGTATCTGCAAGAGCTTCCTGCAGGAGCACAACTAATCTTAAAGTAGGAGTGAGATAATTACAGCTCTCTCCTTTTTTCTAATCATCACTGACAAACCTTGGTCTCACCTTTCCACTGTTGTTCACCAGCACTGGGAAGGAGCAAAGACGGAAGATGCCAAGAGCACGAATCAGCTCACCCCAACTCTTCACCCTGAAGGCGCTTGGATCGTCAAAGCTCAGTGTCCCTGACTGAAGTTCATTCTGCTCGACCGTCGTCCTCCTGGACGCCGCCGTACCCAGGAGCCTCAGCGACCAGAGGTGAGGCAGTGAAGACCGTAAGTTGGAGTACAGCATCGTCCCAGGAGGAGCGAACATTTCTACTTTTCTCTATTTATACTCAGATCCAAGAAGATTGTTGATTTGAAACTTGTTTTTGAGAACTTTGGAGTGTGTAGTCAGCTGAGGAACTCAGAAACCTGTTGGAAGAAAAACTCCTGCAGTTACTTGCCCTGAAGATGTTTAATGGAATAAATGGAGCATCGAGAGGAGTTCTGTTACTTTACACGAAGCACTCAAAAGGAATGTCCCATCATCAACCTGAGATCTGTCACTGTTTTATTTCTAATTGTGCAGACCACTTTAAATTTGTGCACATGCTCCATCTTCTAACCAAAGCTTGTGACTTTTGGCCCAGTGCTTTAAACCAAACACCAACGCTGCGTTGGCAGAAGATCTAAGAAAAAACACAGGTGCAATAAAAAAGTTCAAGATAAATATATTTGTAAAGCCCTTACCCTATATCCTATGAGCGCAACCAAAAGCGTGTAAATGATGAAGCCACGTAGCTACAGTTTGGAGCCCAAAACTCGCTGGTTAATGAGTGACTGTTGGGAAATTTAGGTAAACACCCGTTTGACCCTTGGCATCAACTCACAGATCTTCACTTGTAGTCAATCCACGGTCAGACGTGCACAAATATCATTCATATATAAATTGAATCTGCAAGAATATACGAAATAAATGTACTACTACTTAATTTCTAAAGCACTTTAAAAACAACCACAGCCATGTCAAAGTGCAGTGCATGTAAAATCATACATTTAAAGCATAAATCAAAAAAATTAAAACAATAAAACAGAAGTAAAATAAACTAAAGCAAGTTTCAGATGTGCCATGGAATTAAAAAATGTGTTTTAAGAAGATGTGTTTCAACAGCGAAGCGGCTTGTTTCACATAAAGTTTAAACCTCAACACCTCCAGGAGCAGCTGATCAGCTGACCTGAGGCACCGACTTCTAATTGCATAACACACAAGTGTGTGTTAGTAACTTCAGACTTTAATCATCTCAAAGTCAAAGGGGTTACTTTTTGGAACAGATGTAGAAAAATAAGCATAAGAGCAGATGTTAATCATTTTTGGCCTCAAAGTCTTCAAAAGATACTAAAATATCAATTTTTCTGGAAATACAGCTCTCAGATCTATTGATAACACCGAGCCCTAACAGAGGTTAACATTTATCTTTACACAAACCAGATTTAAACTCTCAGCTCTGTAGGTTAAAGTCATGTGCAGCTGAAGCTGATTTTCTAGTTTCGGCTCCTTTCATCCTGCTTCAGTCGATTTATTCTCTCCTTCTGAGGGAAAGCTCAAATAAACAAGTTTGTATTGTAAAGTATTTTTAAACAGAAAAACCAAACGTGCCAAAAAATCCCTCGTAAGCAGACTTTTATTTCTCACACTTAGGAATAATTATAGCAAATTCTTCAAAATATATAGATATCAGTAGGACTTTCATCAACATGCTCAACAGGTGAATTAATAAAAAGACCTGCTTCTCACAAAGAATCTATTTTTTAAGTAACTTTATATTTATAATGCTACTTCCCAATAAAGCGCCATGAAACAAAACATTTAAATAACTTTCATTTAAAACACTGTTCTCGTGGGTATGTAGGACCTCTGAGTATGTGGGTGCTGAGGTTGTCTGTAGAGATGCCTGAAGGGGTTGGAGAGGGACGGGTGAGGGCCCTGATGGAGGTGAAGAGGGTATGAAGGAAAAGTGGAGGAGCAGAAGGATCGATCCAGCTGAGGGAGAAGATTCGGGCGGGTCAGTACCACCTCGGGGCGGTAAGGTCCGGCAGGACTGCGGTGAGGGATGGTGCCAAGTTCAGCTGGAGGATACGGGCAGGCGTAGGAGGAAGTCGAGGGATTCGGCACGCTTTGAGGATGGGCTGCGGAGGAGACGGCCAAGCAGGAGGAGGACTGGAAGGGAGGGTGAGGAAGGGTGGAGGATGAGTGAGAGAAAGAGGAAGGAGGGAGAAGAGGAGCTGTGGTTTGGTGGCTCAGATTTGGGAGGCTCATAGCAGGACCGGGAGACACGCTCGGTAAAGAGAACGTTTGCATTTGTTGGGCAACAGGTGGAAAAAGAAAAGAGTTGGAGAAACTATGAACTGACGGTGGTGGTTGGTGCTGATTGCCGAAGGTTTGGGTGGCGACTGCAGCAGGATCTGTATTTGTCTGAAGAACGTCTGGATGAAGGAAAGCTGCTGCAGAAGCTTCATCCTGCAGCAGCTGGCTGGGTTGGATGTGGAGAGACTCAGCTGAAACCCGCAGGTTTGATCCACACATGTTGGGTGGAGCACAGGAAGAGGCAGGAGCGTGGGGGGTCTTTGGAACGGTGTTGTAGTCGTTGGAGGAGGAGGGCGAGGGGGAAGACAACGGGAGCTGTGGGGAGGAAGAGTCCGAATGAGGAGGTGTGGGGAAGGTGAAGGAGGTTTGCTGCAAGGAGGGGGTGGCGGGGAGGAGGGAGGGGTAGTCGGCAGGAGGGAAGGAGGGCCGAGGGTGGGCTGGAGGAAGAGGAGCAGAGGGAAGTGCAGCAGAGAAGTCAGACTCGAAGGATGCCAGAGTCATCATGTCTGACCTGTGAAGAAAACACAAGTTTCAGTACGTCACGTAGATTATTTCATCTTTAATCTTCTTTAATCTGTAATGATCCTGGATTAAAACACTTCATCTCAAGAAACAAACTCATGTTGCTTCTGATTCAAGCAGCCTTTCTGTAGCTTCAACATTCTTTGGTGCTGAAACAGTCACCAATTTTATTTTTAAAAAATCATAACTAATCTCAAATACAAACATTAGCTCTGCCTAAAAGCTGAAATAAAAAGATAACAGTAAGTAGAACTTTAAAAGCTCAATTTCGACTGCAGGAAACAGGGATTAATCAGAGTTCTGGGGGAACTCCGGTAGATTTTGTTACAGTTTGTGTACACAGAATTTAAACATTGTGGCTTTGATTATAATTGAGACCTCTGTTGAAGGGCAAAATATCATATAAACATAATTTATTGCTGAGTTAATTTGTGACCTTTGACCCAAAGTTAAAAATGAAGCATTTTTTTAGTATTTCAAACAAGATTACAGTAATGTTTTTGAACATTACAAGTTCAGAATGACAGATTTAGGAAACACCTTTTAAAAAGCTGGGCTAAAGATATTTGAAAATATCTTGATTTTCATAAAATATTAATCAGTCTTTGGGCTTGTGTTGCAGCCACTGAAATCTTTTGTTTGCAAAAAAGTAAAAAGATTCTGAAAAAAACTAGAAAAGCACCATCTAAAAAATCTTACACTTACCCGTCAATCAATCCGTTTGCTGCTTCATTTCCCTGAGGTTCCTGCGTCTCATCGGTCACTGGGATGCTGATATCTGACATCTGGGAGGTCATAAAAGCCTGACTGAGGTCTAGGTTTCGCTCTGGGACTTGATAGGGGGCCACCTCTGGTGTGAACCCACAGGAAGACTCAGCCAGAGAGGTGAGAGTGAAAACCTGCAGGTCTGCAGCGCTGGTTGTAGGCTCAGGAGATTCACAGTGAACTGAAAGAGAAAGAAGGGCGGTTAGGTTGGCTTTATTAAACTACAGTTTAAATTAAAAGTTTCATATTATTTATTCTACACACCAGTGTCCGAGGTTTCTGTCAATTTGCGTTTTTGTCGTGCATCTCTTTTTCTGCAGAGAGGAAAAATAAATTCTGTGTAGATCATTCAAAAAAATGTGGTCGTCAAAATGTTGAGCTCTATATTTTTGGTGAGAATTACTTTTTGCTGTTCATGCCGTCTTCTCGAAAGCCTTTAGCGAAAGGGTTGGAGTTGATCTTGAGCTCCGTGATCTAAAAACGAGAAACGCAAGGCAGATTATTCTTTAAGTCGTGACTGCTGTTTGAGATGTTAAACCTTAAAGTTCCTGTTTAGACATAAACTACCTTGCTGTTCTGGTACGCAGTGACAGTGATAAACTGGGTTTCAGGGAAAACAAAGGTGTGCTGCTCTCTGCCCCATCGCAGCACATCTTTGGCTTCAATCACGTGAATTCTGGGCTGGTAGCGATGCAGCGAGTGCAAGATGATCTGGAAGAATAACACAAAAAAGGTCAATGTCAGACCCTCCACAAGACAAACAGCAAGTAAATAAATATTGTATATCTGCAGGACTCACATGCCCCTGTGCGTCCAGCGTGTTGTTGGTGAGCTTGGCGTAGTGAAAGGAGATGCTGCGGCTCTGCCAGTGCGCACCTGTGGCAGGTGAGTCTGGGTGGATGAACACCCGGTCTGGTAGCCTCGCCTCAGCACCGCCGACGGCCTGCCAGCCTCCACCTTGGAAACGGTAGCGGAAGTTGTCCACCGGGACGATGTCGAGGAGGAGGATGTAGCGGAGGGATGGGTTCAAACCTGACAGCTTCAGCTTCAAGCCAGGAAACATCCGTCTGGAGAAGGACGGGATGAAAATGATGGGAGTGTTGGAATTTTCTTTTACTTTATTTTTTATGGTTTTTGAGCTTCTTCAAGGTTCAAACTGCTCTAACCTGCCCTTCTTTGTTATGATCATCTCTGTGCCCACAGAGCTGAACTGCTTCCATAGAGACGAGTTCTCCAGCTCCATCTTCACCTTGTCTTTCTGGAATTTGGAGGTCGGATCACTGGAGACAGGAGGAGGAGGACCCAGGAGCCTTGGGGCCACATCACACGCTGGAGCAAACAGTGGTATATGTGCAGGAGCCTCTCTGTCTGAAACAAAATGAACAAATCAGGGGTTATTTAACAACAATACAAGCTAAGTACATAGAAGTCGGGACTTGTTCTTTTGTATTACCTCTACAAAGACAGTCTCCAATCCTTTGAGGTCCAGCAGTTAAACCGGAGTACATCTCCACACCTAACATTCTGCTTTTATTCCTTAACTTATCTATTTCATTCCTTAGTTTTACCCCTTTCACTAATTCTCCATCCAATCGCTTTGTTTAAAACACAAAAAGGTTGTTCAGCTGCAGACTTGTTTTAAAAAATGCTTTTTGTTTCCTGGTTCTGCTGGTGCTCCTGTCACTGTCCTTCGCTGTTACGAGCCCAAAGTGCCGAACGGTTCTGTTAAATAGGTGAGGACTTCACACCTTTGGCCAAATGGTCCCATTTTCTCCTGAGCTCCTCATTTGCCTCCCGTTTCTCCTCCCAATCTCCTCAACTCTCCTCCTGTTGCTGCCTTAAGAAACACAAACAATAATTCAACACCTGGCACTCCTGGAAGAAATGCATGTCGCCCGCCGCCTTTCACGCCAGAGGTTTTAAACTTAGATCATCTTGTACTGAGAAACATGGAGTATTAACCAAATTGGTCAAATCTTGAAAGTATCATTTACACAGATCTCACACCAAGTGTTCAGAGTACAAGTTGTAAATTAGTTTTTGCTCAATATCTGTAAAACTCACTGAGTTAAAACCTTTTCTGTCTTTGCTAAGATTGCTTTGCTGTGTTGGCCATCTTGAATTTGGTTGACTATACAAGTCAGTGATTTTTGGATGTTTATCCACTAAAAACTTTATTAGAGACTCATTTAAATCAATCCAGTGGTCCGTGAGATATTTTGTTAACACAGGACGTTTGGTAGCGGGCAGTAATGGTCCTAATGGAGGGAACCAAATTTATCTTCAGTCTATTTAGCACAGAAACAAGATATACTTTTTTTTAAATTGTTTTGACTCATTTGAGCTTTAGCTTCGATTTTTTATTATGAAAATTAGAGTGTCTATTCAAAAATTCATCAAAGGTTTGCATTAAAACAGAACAAAAACTAAAAAATATTTTCCTATTTGAAACAGATTCCTCAGTGCTGATCCAAACAGATGAGTTTTTACCACATATGTTGTCTCAAACCGCTCTTATTTCTGCTTTTTAATTGTTTTCTCTGCATTCAATTAAAAAAACTCATTTCTTGTCAACTTTATTCACTAAATTTTACTTGGAGTAATGTTTTGCAAACAAATGTTAGTTTCCAGTTCAGTTTGATCCATCTCATGAACCACAAAAGAAAAGCTTCTCAAATACTTCTCGACCACTTTGTGAATATTACATTTTACTTGACAATGTGGAGAACAAGGGCCAGTAAATTTATTTTACACATTTAAGCTTCTTTTCCAGTCATTTAGTAATAAATTATTCATTAGCTGGAAAAATAAATTGCTGTAA
>JAVKLF010000047.1:7709544-7721906 GCA_034783495.1 Millerichthys robustus
CACAGAAATGTTTAAAATGTTTGTGCTCGTCTTTCTCCGTTCTTTCAGGATGTGGAGCAGTATATGTTACACACCGGCACAGTCAACAGCATGGAGAGCTCCCACTCTCTGCCATCCATGTCTATCAGCGCCAGTTCTCAGAGCAGCTCGGTCAACAGCCTGGCAGACGGCTCAGACGACAGCGGGGAGATGGCCATGATGCAGGAGGGGGAGCACACGGTCACCTCCAACAGCTCCGTTCTGCACAAACCCCTAGTCAGTCTAAGTGTTCAATTATATCTATATATTATATCCTAAATTAAAACAAAGAATATTTGAACATTTCTTTGACATTGTGGCTCTGTGATTTAGTTTTTAACTTAAAGTGGAGTCTTAACCTTCCTGCTGCCCTTGGGTCACATGACCCACCGGGCCTCAGTTTTGAGACTGAGGTCTGGTGGGTCATGTGGTGGTGTCATTTGGACCCCAGGGCAGCAGGAGGATTAAAGGCTAAGGTTAAGCTATTTTAGTTTTATTTTGATTGGACATTTCTGCAGAGGAATTTGTGTTTTAGTTGTACAGATGCAAACTTGCTCCCCCTGCAGGGAAATTGAAGTAAAAGCAGCATTAAGTCAAACCTGCAGGTGCTGTGTTGCTGTCGACACAAAGTTATTACAGAATTTAAAAATTGTGGATATTATCAAACTTTGTGTTTGGTAGATGAATAAAATGAGTCAAAGTTTTAGAGCTTTACATACATTAACATCCTTTCACTGTAAATGACAATTAAATTGTCATTTGGAATTGTCTGCTTTACACAACCGGGAGAAATTCAGGCATAAAATTAAAAATGTTGAAGTGAATTAGTTAGTAAATTTGTTTTTATAAAAAAAAAAACATCACCCCTGTGATAAGTGTAACACGTGTAGTTAATTACCTGTTTTTAGATTTTGCAAGATGCAATTTAATTCCTAGTATTAATACTATTTTTGACAGGAGAATTTTCTCTAATTATCTGATATTGCAAACATTAAACCAGCAGCAGTTTTTATGGTTTTGACAGTTTGCTCCAACTGTTCAAAATAATTTATTCTAAATAAGACCAATGTGGGCTGTGTTTTGCAAAAAGGCTAAAAACCTGTTTTTCCGCTCTATCGCTTCTCCTTTATGTAGAGCCATGACAACATCTACGACGATCCATATCAGCCAGAGGCAGAATCACAACGAGAAGCATCGTCAGGTGGTGGTGGTGGCGGAGGAGGAGGAGGGGGCAGACGTCGGCGCAGGGATCACTTCGCCACTATCAGGACGGCTTCACTGGTCACTCGTCAGATCCAGGAACATGAACAGGGATCGGCACTCAGAGAGCAAATGTCTGGGTACGGGTCATATTTGTGAATCAGGATTTGTATGTAGATTTAAAAATAAAGAGTTTGTAAAGTTCAGATGTTGAATACTTATATTTAATGGTGTCTCCTGACAGGTACAAGCGGATGCGGCGGCAGCACCAGAAGCAGCTGATGGGCCTGGAGAACAAACTGAAGGCAGAGATGGATGAACACCAGTTGAGACTGGACAAAGAGCTGGAGAATCAGAGGAACAACTTCTCTATGGAAGTAGAAAAACTGTCCAAGAAGCACCAAGTGGTCTTGGAGAAGGAAGTGAGTCGAATGTGGACCATGAGAAGAAACCTAGAAACCCAACAAGAAGCAATGAAACAGAACAGAAATGAGGGAGAGAAACAGCTGTACTGTTTGTAGTCATGTTTAAATATTAGGCTTCACTTCCTTCTACACACATTTAAAACGTTTTGCATCTTAAATTTCTAATCTGTGCTGGGTTTTTTTTTATTCAGACAAAGGCTGTCCTTACTGAAGAGAAGAAGTTCCAGCAGCACATTCTGGGCCAGCAGAAAAAAGAGTTGACCGGTCTCCTCGATTCACAGAAACGACAGTATCGACAACGAAAAGAACAGCTTAAAGAGGTGCCTTTGAATTTTGGGACATTATCCACTTTCAAAAATTTAAGTTTGAAACACCTCCATTTTATATGGATATGTCAACTTGATACCACAGCAGTAAACAATCTGTTCTCTTGTTTTGTTTGTTTCCCTCCACTACTCAAGGAACTGAATGAAAACCAGTCGACACCAAAGCGGGAGAAACAAGAATGGTTGGTGCACCAGAAGGAGTGTATGCAGCAGCTGCAGGCAGAGGAAGAGGCCGGTCTGCTGCGGAGGCAGAGGCAGTATTATGAGCTCCAGAGTCGCCAATATAAAAGGAAGATGCTGCTGGCACGCCACAACCTGGAGCAAGATCTGCTCAGAGAGGTATTCTTTTTTTAATTTATTTTATTCTTGTTTGTAACCAAATTCAGTTCTTAGCCTTAAACCTGTGGATCTGTAAACAACTGTTCTTTGAAAGGTTGTCAAACAGTTCAATCTTTCTTCCTCTTTGTTTTAATTTTGTTCTGTACAGGATTTGAACAAAAAGCAGACTCTGAAGGATTTGGAGTGTGCCATGCTGCTGCGTCACCACGAGTCAACCCAGGAGCTGGAGTTCCGCCAGCTGAGTTTGGTGCAGCGCACCCGGGCCGATCTGATCCGCACCCAGCACCAGACCGAGCTCACCAACCAGATGGAGTACAACAAGAGGCGCGAGCAGGAGCTACGTCAAAAACACGCCATGGAGGTCCGCCAGCAGCCCAAGAGCCTGAAAGTGAGTGAGAGCGCGGAGAGCCAGTCGACTGAGGGTCCGAGCAGCAGCTGGGACAGTGAGGCGGGTCCAGTAGAGGATGAAGAGGGCAATGAGTTAGAAAAGGAAGACGGAGAGGTAGGGAAAGAGTTACGTGATGATGGAGATGAGCTTGATGTAGTTGTAAAACTCAGAGATGAAGATTTTAGAGAGGAGGTGATGGATGAGGCTGTGTCTGAGGTTGAAAGGAAGTTTGAGATAGAAGAAGAGGACGATGAAACAAAGGGAACTGATGACAGAGACGTTGATCACGAATGGAAACTTGGAGAAGATGCAGAGTTGAGGGAAGTAGAGGGGGTTCAGTGGGAATATGAGGAAGATTACAGTAAAATGTCTCCTGTAGAAGCTGATGAGGAGGAGGAGGTGGAGGAGGATGAGGGCAGAGGTGTGGCTGACGGTTGTCCATCAGAGCTCATCTCCTCATCAACCCAAGAAAAAAGACTGCACCGAGACATCGATGAGCTGTCAGAGTTTTACTTCCCTGAAACTACAGAAACGCTGGAGCCCGTTCCTGTCTCACCTCCTCCTTCTCCCCCTCCGCTTGCCTCCCTCCCCTCACTCTTTTCTCACGCCATCTGCCTCCTCCTCTCTCTTTCTGCTGCCGCCCATCCTTCCAACCTCACTTTGATGCTGCTCTCCATCTTCCTCCTCTCCCTCCGTCGTTCGCCACCCCTCCCCTCTGTGGCTTCTCTCATCCTCTCTGCTGAGCTGGCGTTCTTGGCGCTCTTCTTCTCCTACCTCCTGCTGCGATCCTGCTGCTCGCTGTCCCTCTCCACCTTCCTGTCATTCAGCCTTTGGGCCAGTGGCATCTTCAGTTTAGGTCTTTCCTTCAGTTTGGGAGTTTATTACATACCCATTATCCTTATCTCCGCCTCCTTCCTGAGCTCTCCCTCTCTTTTCCTTTCCCTGTATCTGGTTGTAGTTCTGGTTGTCAGGCCAGCTCGTAACTTCTTCCAGAAAGCTCCCCGTAAAATAAACCGCTTGTGCATGCGCGTCCTCTTCCGCCTTCCTCGACCCCTTTTCACCATGTGCCAGTCAGTCCTGGGGGGTGTGGCCGAGCGAAACCTTTATGAAATGTTTCCCAAAGCTGGGCGCAACTGGGGGGTACGCCAGTCCAAAATCCCAGTTCCGCTTAAAAGCTTACCTTTGGAGTGTCAGGCTCGCTGCAGTCGCACCTCTCCCCTGGCCAAGTGCCTCCTCTGGGGGAGGCGCTTCAGTAGACGCCCGCTGGGGGTCCTGGCAGACTTTACCAACACCATAGTCCTAAAACTGGTCAGACGGGTTGTTATAAAGCTGCCTCCCAAAGTACGTACAAAGCTCCAAACTCTGGGTCTCTTTAAGAAGGAGCTCCCAAGCCGGTTGCCTCGACTGCTCCCCCGGGAGGTCAGGGAGAGGAGGCAGAAGGAGAGGAGGAGAAGAGAGGTGGAGAGGAAGAGGAGGGAAGAGAGGGTAAGGATGTTTCGAGAGGAAGCGAGGTGGGAGTGTGGGTTAAGGCGAACTTCATCTGGAAGGTTTGTCCGGGGGAAAATTCGACCATGGAGATAGCAGGAAGCACAGGGAAAACGTGCTGGTGATGCGTTCGTGTGAGCTCGGTCATCATCATGCTCTGCATTCCATTTTTTCCAACCATTGTTTGTGTTTTTGGTTTGGGCCCTTGTGTATCTCCGTTTAGATACTGGTTTGAGATCACATATCTTATAAATTGTCCTCCTTTTATCAACACACGTGTACGTGTGCACACACATGCTGAAATTAACTTTTGGCTGTTGAAGCTTTATTTAATGTGCATAAACCAGCACAAAGCCATGCTGTTAACAGGTCTACGGACTGATCAAACAGTTGTCCCAAATCCAGTGAATCTTAACATTTTTATATTGTGCTTTTTGTAAAAGTTCCTTAACGTTTCTTTAAGATTTTTATTTTGCTCTTAATTTCTAAGACATTGTTTATGGTTATTTTTAAGACCATTTTTTGTGCAATTTTGTGTTATCTTTATTTTTACTTCAGAGTGGTCTTATTTGATACAGTGCACTGATTTGTCAGTGCCTAGAACAACTATTACAGTGTTAAACAGCTCCATTGATAATATTTCACTCCTGTATGCTGATTACTGTGAAAAGAAACAAAACGGATACATAACAATTTCACTAACAGAACCCTGAACACTAGCTGTCAGTCAGTAAAAAAGTGCAATAAACAGCTGAGTGGTAAAAATCTTTGAAACACGATGAAACACTGCTTAGAGCCAAATAGAAAATATCTAATAGAAGTTCTTTATTTGACTTGAAATAATCATCCAAAACATAAACCCGACTGTAAATACTAAGGTTTTATGTTCAGGTGTAATTGAATTTACATTTTAAAGTCATTTTCATTTACAAAGTTGGTGAAATCAATTATTTTTTATAATCGCTGGACTACTTTATTGCACTTGAAGCAATAGTGTTGTTAAGATTTACCGTGTAAACATTTTCCCTTTGTGATAAAACAAGAATAGTGCCTACGTTTCAACAGTTCGCACAAATGCTAGGTTTTCTTGAAGTGAAACCAAGGATATGAAAACCAAAATGGGCCTTAATAGAGTTATATAATATAAGAAAAATCTATTTAATTTTTCAGTGCAACTTAATATATGTGAAGCCAGAGATAAGAAGTACAAAGAACAAGTTAAATGAAGTGAAGAGGAAGAAAAATCACCAAACATTTCAGTAGTTCTTTCTCAAAGGCTACTGAAAATGCCAAATAATAAGGAAGTTTTGAGTATATTTGTTTTTAATCATTACTTTCAATCAAACTTAAGCTTTTAAAACATTTTTCAACAGATGTTTTCAAGGTTTAATATTTCAGAAACCAAAGAACGCAAATTCTGACAAAAAGTGAAAAACTCAAACCAAATATCTTTTAGTTTTATTTTGAAAAATACTCTAAAACAGAGTGAAATTTGTATTTTTTACTTGATCTTCATTGTTTGAATTTGAACTAGGCAGGACAAAAACATCCAAAGTGCTCCTGGACCTTTTTGTTGTTATTGTAGCTGAAGTCTAAACTCTGATATAAAAACTAAAAGTCTGTCTAAAAAAAGCTTCAGAGAAAAATAAAATGATCCACATGTTGCTGCAAAACATGAGCAAACCTATTTAAAGTGGAAGAATTTGGAGTGAAAAGCTCCAGTTGGTTGTAAAATAAAAATGAATCAGGAAGGGCCTGCGTCCAGAAAGCAAAGTTTAAAAAGAGAAAAGTCTCACATCAAACCTTGTTTTGTTGGAATGTAACTTTTCTGCCATTGATTTACATTTGTTCAGTTTTTACCTGTTCCTCTCTGAATGTTTACATGTTGCGTTCTGTTTTGTTGCAGCACAATCCGAGTGTTTGCACTTCCTCAAAGTTAAATCACCTTTTTTTATTTAATTTTTTTTTATTTATGCGGTATTTATGAAACTAGTACTGCATTTGGACGACATTTTGTTGTCCTCATTTTAGCTGCATGGGTGTTCTGTACGGCCGTGTGCTCTTAAGCATAGAAAATTTATTTGCACATAAAAAAAATAAATTCCTTTGTTTTGAAATCATTGTCCTGTCTATTTTATTTTCCATTATGGTCACCTCCTTATTTGTTCACCTTTTTGTTATATCTTATTATGCAAAGATTCTTTACGCGTTTTGTCTTTCCTCTTTCCTTTTGTATCATCACACATCTGTCTTGCCCTTCTTTTTGTTGTCCACAACAATAAGTAAAATAAAAGGTAGGTTGATTCATTGCAACTTGTTTATCTTTCAATAATGGTTAAATCATTCTCAAATGTTTAAATCTATTTTTTACATTTCACTATGTTCAGTACATCATTGTTTTAATGGCATCTATTTCTTAAGATTTCTATATTTGTTTTGTTTTAAGCATTTGCAATCTGATTGATTTTTTAAATATATATATTTTTTGCCTGTGGAAGATTTTATTACAAACCAGACACATGACTGGAGTTCTGAATGATTTTGGTCAGATTTGCTGAAGAAGCTTAAAAACAACCTTCAATCAAAATAAACTATAACTTAAAAAAAGTAGCTAAATGCAGCAAAGCATATGCAAAAACAAGCCAAAAGTAGCAAACAGGCTAGAATTAGTAAAGCCATTGCTAAAACTAAAATCAGAAAATCAAACTAGATAGCATGAGACAAATGTCAGCTAAAAGCTAAAGGAAGCAGAGCTAACTAAACAGCTATAAGCTAAAGTAGGATGGTGAGAAAAATAAAAAGATAGTACTGTGTTATGAATAAAACTTTAAAGCATGATTATGAAAGAACTGAAAAGAACTCAATGTTTTTCTATGGAAGGAGCCAAAAAATGTCAATATTTAAAACTTTAAGTAAGTTTCTTCTTTAGTTTGTTTATTCAGACTTGTGTAAAAGTGGTCTGATAAAATGTTGAACTTCAATTTAGTTTTTAAAGTTGCAGCTTTTTAAACCAAGTTCGTTTATCAAATACCATCGTCGACTGTAATGGAAGATATGTAATTGGCATATACAGCAGTAATAAATAAGAAGAAGATAAAATAATTAAAAAGTTACATGTTTGGAGAGATTTTCTGTACGGAACACACAAGTCATTTATTCATTCATTCAAAGCACAGGAGCACTTTAGCCCAGCTGCTTCCATCTCTCTTCTCTCTCCTCCAGTCCAAAGAGCTTCAGATAAAGCGTCAGTTCCAGGACACCTGCAAGATCCAAACCCGTCAGTACAAGGCCCTGAGAAACCACCTGCTGGAGAACACACCCAAGTCGGACCACAAGGCCGTGCTGAAGCGGCTGAAGGACGAGCAGACCCGTAAGCTGGCCATCCTGGCCGAGCAGTACGACCACTCCATCAACGACATGCTGTCCACACAGGCTGTGAGTAAGGCGAGGAGACGTGGCTCACTTCACACTCGCACCACACCCACGCCGCAGAGCAGCACCCGGCTCAGAGCTCGCCCACCTGCACCTCCCACCCGCCCGCCTGCTGCCAACCGGCCGCTCTCGCCCTGATCCCTAAGTGCAAAGGTTCTGTTGTTGGTGCTTTGTTTTCCACTTTCCAGCTGCAGCCAATTGATAGAAATAACAAATAAACAGGAAGTCACACATTCTGTAACATTTATTACATCAAAGAGTAAATCTAGAATGTTCAAGTTCAGTATAACTTCAGTTTTACTCCTGGAGAGTCTACATTTTTAGGTGAGATGCCAAAAGGAGATCTCATTGATGGTCTTTGATGGAATGTCAAAGGATGAGGATCACCCTCCTCCTCGCCTCACAATAGATTTTATCGGATCTTTTTAAAGCTGAGCTCGGTCTTCTTCCTCTGCCCGCACTGAGCCTGGGCTTTTAAATGAATAAAACAATATATTAGGAAGAGGATGTGATGAAAGAGCGCTCTTCTGTTCTCTTCTGTGACATAATTCCCTGCGACTTGAATTACCTCACGAGGCAGCGTGCCATTAAAGCTCAGTAAATCAAATCCTCACTGTCCTTATTTGGGCTCCAATCCACTATTGCTGAAGGTAAAATCATCTCAATAAACTCTGAAGTAAAAAAGAAGTCCTTATATATAATTAAATTAACTTTTTGTTGTGCAGTAAACTTGTTGCTTTTAGATTTAGTCATTTCAATCTGCTGTCACCAAGAGTCTCATTAGGCCTCTTATGCATCTCCCTTCTGTTTTTGAGACCTTCAAAAGTCTTTCCTTCTCTAACAGAAAGTATTTCCCAGATCAGTCGAGTAAAATTCTCATTTTCATCACGCTCCTTCCCTCTCCTGCCTTGTAGTTGCGGCTGGACGAGACTCAGGAGGCGGAGTACAAGGTGTTGAGGATGCAGCTGCAGCAGGAGCTGGAGCTGCTCAACGCCTACCAGAGTAAGATCAAGATCCACACCGACACGCAGCACGAGAGGGAGGTCAAGGACCTGGAACAGAGGGTCTCCATCCGCCGGGCCCTGCTGGAACAGAGGGTTAGACTTCTTTGGCAATCTCTACAAAAGCAAAGCATCTTAGATGGTAGTTCAGGAATTTGGTGAGTTCTTGAAAAGTCAGTAAGATGCAGACTGCATAATAATTATCTTCAAACTGAGGTAAAAAGCTTTCTTTGAAATTAAGAGTCCGTATTTAAAAAAAAGTTCAATTTGCTCTGACCAATCAAATAGTTAATTTATAGTTGTGGGGTTTAAGACGGCAAGTTTTACTTTGCTCTTAAAATCCAAAAATACACACTTGGCTGACATTTGGCAAATTTGTTTCCATTATAATGTAGGAAATACATCAAGAAAATAACTTTAGTTCCTCTTAATTTGGGGTTTTGTAACCGTAGATTTAAAAAATATACAAAAACTAGTAACACATTTTTTAAAAAGGCTTTTTTGATACAATGTGATATACAAGACAATACATTATGTGCAGGGGCAGAGCCAGAGGGGTGGCAGGCGTGGCTCTTGTCACCCCTGGAACCTGATTGGCCACCCCAGTTGATTGACATGTCTCTGCATGTGGCATCTAGAGAGGATGAGGAATTCAGACTAAATGTCTGTGAAGCAGCTGTCTTGTCTGACGCAGAGAGGATCGAACAGTGAGATGATTTAAACCGCTGAATGTTCGTCATGTCAGCGTGTTTGAAAGAGAGAGAGAGAGGTTGACAAAAAGAGAAATGCATAAGGGCTATGAAAATTGTCCAGAAGGTATGTTTTTTAGGAACCAGGTTTGGGAAACAGAATAACTGCCATTGTTTGCATGTTCCCCCCCTGAAAAAAACCTTGCCCACCCCGTTGCATTAGAGTCTCGCTGCACCACTGATTATACGCTGTCTTTATTGGACATTTTCTAGATTGAGGAGGAGATGCTGGCCCTGCAGAACGAGCGCTCCGAACGGATCCGTACCCTCTTGGAGCGGCAGGCCAGTGAGATCGAGACCTTTGACTCTGAGAGCCTCCGCCTGGGTTTCAGCAACATGGCGCTGACGGGCATGCCCGGCGATGCCTACGCCAAGCAGGGCTACTCCAACGCGCCCGCCTCCAGCTCCCGCTCTGTCGGCCACTGGAGCCACGGCGTGCATCAGCAGAACCCGTCCTCGCAGCAGCTCCCCCGCCGCAGCCACAACAGCAGCAGCGGTGGCAGCGGCGGCAGTGGTGCCGGGGACCGGAGGAGCGAGTCCTCCTTTTCCTCCCATGGCTTTGGATTGGCCGTGGGTCATGGGCGAGACGGGAGGGAGCTGCAACATTCGTCCCGCTCCTCCGCCTCCTCTTCCTCCTCCTCCTCCTCGTCCTCCTCCCACCACCAGCGCCACCACCTGCCCCAGCACTACCACCACCAGAGCACGCCGCAGCTCTACCGGGAGCGGGAGAGGGATCGAGACAGGGAGCGGGAGAAGGAAAGGGAGCGGGAGTGGGCCGGAGTGCGAGGCTCAGGAGGGGACCTGGCCCACCCACACCCCCTGCCCTTCTCCCATCACCTCCCCTCACGCTCCTCCTCTCAGTCCCTGGCCATGCTACCTCCTCCGCCACCTGCTCCTCCCTCCATCTCTGCCCCGTCCTCTTCCTCTTCCTCCTCCTCCTCCTCACAGGGAGGGATATTTGGAGGCGGTGGGCTGGGTGTGCGCGGTACACCCAACCTGATGGCGCTGAGGAACAGCCCTCAGCCTCTGAGGAGGACGGCGTCGGGCGGGGGGCCCGGAGGAGCCGGGGGCAGCGACGGCGTCCTGAGCCGCAGCACCTCAGTCACTTCGCACATCTCCAATGGCTCCCACCTCTCCTACTCCTAGAGAGGAGGAGGATCATCAGACAGGAAGGAGGGAGGGAGGCTTTTAAAAGAAGGTAGCTATCACAGGCTGCATCTCAGTCCTCTCAGTTTGCCACCTTTCCTTCTTTCTTTCTTACTTTCCAACTCTTGGAATACTTGAGACGCAGAGAATTTAGATTTTTCTCTTTTCGCACAAAAAATTGACTAGTTTAGAAGGAGGTGAAAGTGATGTTACTGAGCTGCAGCCTGCCTCTTTTGACTCAGGGTGGGCAGAGAGACTTTCTCCCATTCTCCCAGGTAGGAAAAGAGGGAGGAATGTAACCACCGGTATTATTGAGATAATGTTAGACAAAAAAAAGAGAATATTTCTGTTCAGTGTTTTATCTTTGTATAAAAGTGAACTAGGGTGCGTGAAGATTGAAACATTTTACCTTTTACAGCGCCTTGAAAAAGTTGTCACATTTCTTGGACGGCCACATCTTTCAGCCCAGCTTTAAACCTCTCAACTTTTATCCACGCCCTGCGTGACAGGCGTGTTCCTCGGGCTTCATGATGATGTTTGATCACTCAACAAACCTCTGAGGCCTTCACAGAACTGCTGGATTTATCGCGAGATTCAGTTACGCACGCTACAGTATTTACAACCACATATCGTTTTCCTTCCACTTCACAATCACACACACATGAAAAAACTAAGGGGACAAAATGTGGGAAAGTTCAAGGCGTGTGAAAACTTTCACAAGGCACCATATTTCCTTAAAAACGCTGCCGTGAGAGACGTGTCTTCTATGATGTTCTGTTCTGGAATGGAGAAAGACAAGAGGACATGAGAGGACTAAAAGGAAAATGTTTTATTCAGTCGATGGTGTCCAGACAATATTTAACGTACTGGACTCCTAAAAGAGAGAGAGAAAAATGTGAATATTAGTAGTAATAATAATGGGTTATTTTAGTCTCCAATATTGTGGAGTTTGGGAAACATTTATTTGTTTTTTGTTATTATAAAAAAAAAAACAAGTTGCTTGGAACGTCACCAATGCCTTTAGGAGTTTCTTAAAGGGATGTCGTGCCATCATTTTTAAAAATTATTATTTAAACACAAATACACAGAATGTTTGTAAAGTAAAAAGACTCTTTCAAAAAAATGCAGCAAGGATGAGTTGAAACGTTTGCGCAGACATATATAAATAAATAAAAAAAAGGTTTTCTGGTATTGATGACATATTGAATATCTAAACAGGTGTCTACAGGAATCACTCCAGTGCATGATATAGATGTACAAAAATAAAAAAAACATAAAAATTAAAAACTATCGTAATCATGGTTCATTGGCATTTAGGATCGACATTTTTGATCTCAACTGTACATACTTATGGGAGCAGTATGAAAAAAATCTTTTTGGTTTTATAGAGTAGCAAAGACAATAATAGTAAATTTTATATATATTCAAATTTCATTCGAGGTTTAGAGCAACAACTCCAGCTGCGTTTTCTAATAGGTGTCTATATTACCATAACTAATCCTGGTGTTAACTGGTGTTGTAATCATGTTCACAGTTTATGTTCAAAAAGCAAAGGGCCCACTTTTACTGTAAAAGAAGAAGAAGAAAGAAAAATATCTGATAAAATTGTTGCATTGTCAGGTGTGATGTGTCTTTAAGATAATAATAATAATTATTAATAAGGGATGGGTACTAATTGTTAATGTGTGTATGTGTGTTGAGCGGTGCAGTCTTAAGTATATTGACACTTTTTCTTTCTATTCGTTTTTATTTGCAAATTAAACTGAATTTTGAAAGACACTCCTTGAAGAGCAAACACCCCACTGCTCTGAACTCTGACCTCCTCTTCTGGACTCTTACTGTACAAAAAAAAA
>JAVKLF010000047.1:7761759-7773022 GCA_034783495.1 Millerichthys robustus
AATCAGCTAAATTCCAAAAGAAACATGTTGAACATTAGCGGATTAGGCAGAGAGGAGGCTGCAGGTGCAGATCCAGGACACTAGGTGGCAGTATAAGCTTTATTGGTTTGCCATTGGGCTGTGCATAAACATCAGATCCACAGAGGCCACTCTGGAAACAGGGTGCAGTTATATTATAAATGTAGGCGCATTCACAATAACTCTATATAAACGTTTTATGAAAACAAACACTTTTTAAAGGACAACTATTCAATCGATTGAAACACTGTAAATAGATTTTTACATATGAAAACCACAGCTCGTGTCAGAGTTCCAGCCACAGAGAAAACCTGCAGCTGCGTCAGAATAATTCAGAATAAATCAGAGGACAGTTTACCAGACAACACTGTTTTGTATATGTGATGCATCAGACTACAACCATGCACACCTCTCCACAAACACTGCTGCTGTGAGGATTTTCTGTTACTTCACCATTATCTGCCTCAAAAAATAGAAATTGTAAAGCTAAATCAGGTCAACGTGTCATCACGCACAGATATAAGAACTCACGCAATAAATTACTGTAAAAGACATTAATGTTTCTGGAGTTAAAGGTACTCGTTGCAAACTATGAAAACGAAGTTATCTAGAGAAAGTGCATCGTCTGCAAAAAGTGAACTGCTGAAATCTGCTGAAAAAGTTAAAGAAACTAGTTTAACTTTCAACGAAAGTTCAATTATTTGAAGAAGAAGAAAAGACACGAGGAACAAAACAAAGAAAAGAAGAATGGTAAATAAATGAGAAGACACGTAAAAAAACAACTAGAGGTCACAAGGAAACAGACGATAACAATGAGTGCACACTGGGGGACAAGACCAGGTCAAAAGGACACACAAGGAGACCAAAACAAAAACAAAAGATGCATAGGAGGACAAAAAAAAGCCAAAAGGACGAACAGGGGCCACAAAAAGACAAGGAAAAAAATACAAAGGGAGGAATGTAAAGACCAAAATCCTTCGTGTTTCCTGTTTTGATTTAAAAAAAGGACACAGGGAGACAAAAATGGAGATTTTAAAGAACATAGAGGTTTTGATGGATGTGAGGAGCTCTTCATTTCTTTTTAAGAAATAGATTGCTAGAAAAATCAATATTTTTCTAAAAGTATAAAAGTTACTAAAAACAAAAATCAACAGGAATGTCTGTCTGTTTATCGACAAATACATGTTGTGTTGTAGTTTGAATTTCTGTCCACATTAATCATCAATAGAGAAAATAAAATGTGTGCATTTGTTAGCTTCTTTTCCTGACTGTGCATCGAGTACCTTTAATGGAAACAGTAACACCGAGGGAGAACGAGCAGCTCGTCTTGTTGCGGAGAACGGCTCCATCGACACCAAACATGCAAACAGCTGACACCGAACCGTCGACACCAGAGATCCAATTATCTCATCAGACTGCAGGCGCTCCATCCACAGATCAATAAATGCACAACGTCCGGCCATACGAAGGCTGCCCCCAAATCTCTGGAAGCATCTGGGGGAAAAAAAAACATTATTGCAAGGGAGAGGGCTATGTGACAGGTGGTCATTACCCGTGGAGTTTTAATGGATTTATTAAAAACAAGCCGAGCTGGCGTGAATGACTTGAGAGTCAAACTGCAGAATAATGAACCCATCCTCTCCCTCATCGTGAGCAGGAGTTTGGTTTTCCTTCATGAATGAAGTCTGTAACACAGGGGAGCATTTATTCATTACATGAACTACTTCCCTCCTGGAGTTCTACCCAAACATCCAGCAGTCCAGTACTGATCACACCCCTTCAGGAACACAACATAAGTGGGACATGAGTCCAGCATGCGATGAAGAGCCTCCCCTGTGGAGGAAGAGGCCGGGTTCAGTCCTGCAGGGTGGATCCTGGCAGCTCGTTGGTCAGGGTGTGCCAGCGCTCCACCTTCTGGCCCTTGTTCTTCAGACAGTCGATCCAGTGCTGCAGGGTTTCTCCCTGCGAGTGGCATCCTAAAGACACGCCCCCTGACCAGAGCAGAGACAAGTTTAGAAAATGTTTCAGTCAACCCAGTCAGTTCTACAGATGTTAAGCTATATTTGGGCATGGTAGTAGCTGAGAGTCATCCTCAACACGTACTTTAAGCACTGGCAGATCTTACCATACCGCTTGACTTGGTTATATTTATTCTTAAATATTCTTTAATTGTGTCTTAATTGTGCCTAAATTATTCAAAACTGCGTTCACAGAATCCTCTGAATGACAGTTTTGCCATAATGTGGTCATAAAAAGCTGATTCACACATCCTGTGACTTCCAGGAGCCCGCAGAGGTCAAGCTGCATGAGCTTCAGAGGAAAAAAGTGGAAATTGCGAATTAAAAATTAACAAGTCATCACATTTCAGATTCAGATCTCCACAGGCTTTCACTTTTACTGGGCTCATAACGCATTTCTGCTCTAATAAGCTGCTCGTGGAAACTTACTGCCTGAGCGTGAAAAGTTTCATTATTTTGATTCAACGTTAAAGTTTATCCACGAAGCTTTTGCAAAAGTAAAACAATAGATTTTTGACCTGTTTTGAAAAGATCGAGCCACTTAGCACGAGATTTCTTCTTAATGTCTTTTCAAAATAACAACAAAAAAATACCATCAAAAATAAATTACTATAACTCAGAAGCAGAAGAAATGTATTTATAAAAAGTGAGAAAATAAATCCTTACATCACTCACTCTTACTCAAAGAGCAAGTAGCTTCAACCAAACATGCAGCCTTTTTTGTGTCTTTTAGCCAGAAACTAAACACTGCTGCACTTCGGCTGCTTCCTAAAATATCCGTGGCAACATCTGCGTCGGTCCACATGATTCTTACTGCAGGAGTCAGCTTCTCCTCTTCATCACATGGCACCACAACAAAAGGGTGATATTGTCACGAATGTAATAAAGTCAACTTAATTCAAGGTTGTGCAGCAGCTCCACCAAAACAGCAGCACCTCTGAACTTTACTGACACTGGGCTGTAATAGACCTTTTCGTAGTTTTCAGTGTGCATGGCATTGTGGGTAGGGAACAAAGCTCATTCTGTAAAAACAAACCCTCGTTTTGATTTACATCATTTTTTCAACAATAAAATATAATTACAGCTTTCATTGTTGTTTAGTCTTTCAGTTCATTTTGAGTTGTACTCTTCTTATCTGCTCTTACCCACATAGATGAACTGAGCGATCCATCAGATATTCATAACATTTGAATATATTAGTTCCGACTGTTTCAAAATGATCCAGCAGTTAGTTGGGACTTCGGTCCATGTTAGTCTGTATGTTCTCTCAACTGTGGCAACAAAAAAAATCTACCAAAACAAACTCAAAAAGCAGATTTGTAGCTTAAAAATATTTCTGAAATATCTCATGTATGATTTTAAAGGAAATTTTAACATGAATCAAGGCCCAATTCCTGTTGATATTTACTGAAAAAATGTAGTGTAACAAATTATTCTTATTATAGAAATACAAATAACATTAATAAACTATGCTGTGTCTCATTTAGAACATACAGAACCTGGATAAGGGAAAAAGAAAACATTAGAAAGACATCATAAGTATTCATTTCCTATGCCTTACACTTTATCAACAAATGTTTCATTTATTAAATCTTAAATACACATTTTGTCACAATCCAGTAAATCGGGTAAAAAAAGAAAACCCTCATTAAAAGTCCAATCATTAGACTTTAAACCAAAAAGAGAATACAGAAAAACATAATTAAAGTTGATTCTTCATTGCTCTTTCCAAAACCAAAAACAAAGATTACAGAAAAATTCAGACCTAATTTTTGAGGCTTGAAAGTTGATCAGCTGTCATGAGAAGAACGTATTAAATCCAGGGACAAAAAGAAAAAACATAAAACTATTTCACCTTATATGTATTATCTTTGGGGTCAGATAAAATGATAAAGAGGGCTAGATTTGGCCCGCGGGCCTTGAGTTTGACACAAGTGCTTTAAATGTTTGACTGAAACGACTACAGTTCCATCTCTTCTCCACATAAGATGGTAGGCTAAATGAAAAACATCTGTTGGTAGGGATTAATGGGTCGTTACCTATGAAGTCATTAGACTTTCCCAGGTCGTAGTCCCACACCGTGACCTCCAGCGTCTTGTTGGCTAACTCTGAGAAGGAGATTTCATAGAAGAACTCCTGGGTGAGAATGAGGAAAGCAGAAGATCATTTAACTTTTCTCTAATGACAGCAGACAAGATGTAAACTGGAATTTTCTTACAAAAAACCAAAAACAACAACAAAATAACCCCATCTAGGGTAGTGCCTTTGTGGTTTCTAAAACACTAAATGAGCTGTCTTGTTAGTCAGAGCATCTCACACACACAGAGACAGAAACGTGGACATTACCTCGTTAAACTCTGGGTTCAGAGTCTTTTTTATGACCGCTGTTTTGTGCTTGGATTTCTTCTGAACATCTGGCTTCAGATACCTGAAACAGAAAAAAAAACAACTTGTACCCGTCATGTAAGAGATTGGTTGGAGAAAAAAAAAAGTAAAGGGTAGCAGCAAATGTCAGGATGAAAGGTCAGAGCGTGGTCATACATCAACAAAGTAATTATGTGGGATTAAATGACAGATTTACTGGATCCGTCTGTCGTCTCGCTGTCATTTTATCCTTAATGACCTCGTCTGTCAAGAACAAGGGGCAGAAAAAGTCTGTTTTTAGGGGACAGTGAAAATTTGGGGAGATAAAATTATTCATTTTATGTCATTAAATTATAGTTGGCTGTGCTGCTCAGTTTAGCTCAGTTTAACTTAATCCAGAAACAGCTTATATGTCTGTTAGCAAAATATTTCAAGAAACACTGGACAAATTTGAACGAGGCGTTTGGAAAATAATCACTGGATGTGCGTCTATAACTGATAAACTTTGGGAGATAATTCAATTTAAGCCGGTTGCCATGGCTCATCTATATTAGCCAACACAAAAATGGCAGATTTTGAGTTCAAATTTGATGTGGTAGTAGCTGAGAGTTGTCCACGGTTTTTTGGTTTGTATAGTTTCTGGGCTTAATGGTTAGGTTTATTTAATATTTTTGTGATTACTGGGTTTAGTAATCTTGTATCTTTCTCTGAACTCCTCTGTGCCCTCAGTTAGTTAGTCTGCCACGCCCACCTTCACCTGCACTCTGCTCACAGGTGTCACCACTTTACCTCGTTAGTCCAACTCTGTTTATTCTGTCTGTTCATGTTCACCTTCGGTGGTGCATTCAGGATTTTGTTTTGTAATATTTTTAATAAGTTTGTTTTTCTAAATTCTTCCGAGTGCTGTCACTATTCTGAGACTGAAACCTCCAACAAAGCTTGGGTAAGTACAAACTAGCTGCCTCCTCTTGTGCTAAGCTAAACTAACTCCTTTTTAATAATAACCTGTATGAAAATTAGATTTCCACACCAAAAATAAACAAACAAATCTTTGAACTTGATCCCATCTCTGTTTGTTTTCAACAAATAAGCTCTCTGTAAGTAATGAGCTTCTCCATCTTCCTTGTGTGAAACTAACCCCGTGTGAAGGAGGACTTGATTAGTAAAAACAGCAGAGATTTCTCAGGCAGCCATTAAAGACGCGGGATATTTTTAAGCCAGCTGCAAGGAGCGTGGCGAAATCACTATTCACATTTAGTTTTTTCCACCCACCACCCACAGCTCCCAACGCGTATGTTCCCACACGCTCTCAGACACAACAAAGCATCTGTGGAGAAGCTCCTGCCAAAAGGGCAACGATGTGTCAGGCCTCCAAAACGAAGCGAGAAGCTTGAGGTACAGCGTTGAACATGTGAGGGATGGATGAGTGGGTTGGAGCTGATGCAAAGAAGATGGAATTAAAATTTGTGTTTGAGATGGAAGGGGGAAAGGCTTGTTGATCTGAGGTGAGGCAGGTCAGCTGAGTTAAATAACCTAGGTTTACATGTTGAAAATGCGTGCACATTTTATTTTTACCATCCTTTTTTCATTTAAAGTGCCTCCTCCAGTGACACCGCGGCTCATTTAGTAATTTTCTGTCAACTTGCAGTTCAGGAATCTTCCTGCCCTCTGCTGCTGGAGTCACTGACACACTAACGGTGACAAACGCTGAGTTGCTCTTCTGTCATCAGTGAGTGATGAAACACCAGAGGACCTTATGACATGACCATCAACATAATCCAGTTCTCCTAATCCTGCCTCTCCTCCATGATAGACTGTATCTATAACATTGGATCAGTTTACTCTAAAGGCTGTCAAACAACCACAATGACTTTCTTGATTTAAAAAAAAGAAGAAGTCAAAATGCCTTTTAAAGTGGTAATCTGTCACTCTCTGAGGTTAACTCAAGCTCTTTAAAGTTGATCCATGGAGTTCTGTATTAATCATTTAAAGTCTCAGGTTGCACAATAGTTTAAGAAGAAAGAACTGAATCCTTGAGTGTGACATGAATAATGCCCCGAACTGAAAACTGGGTGCTGCAGACCCAATATGTGGTCCATAAATGGTGCAAGTACAAATAAATTAGCAAAAAAAGTTCTGAATCCCACAAACCAACAGTTGTTAGACCCAGCTCTGACTTCTCTGAGCTGCTGCCAGAACAAGTTTAAAAGAAGAAATTAAAAAATGAGCCAAAATTTAACCTCAGTCAGTCAGAATCAACTGGAAGGAAAACTTTGATCAAATCATTGTAACATTTTTTATTTGATCCAACATCAGAAGGCACAAAAACAAACCTCTGGATGAAGTAATTGCATCATTTATTTTGTGACATGTCAAAAGCAAATCTGGGATTTTAAGGCTAAAAAGCAGTTTTTTGTGAATGTATAAATGTGTGAGGAAATGCTATAATATTGTTTTTAAACCAATGTTTGCAGTTTAGCTATTCTGCATATTTTGTGCTAATGTTCATCTCCTTAAAGACTGGTATGACTTTTGTTTTTTTTAAGCTTTTATGCTCTTCTAAATAAATAATTATTTACATATTTTCCCCACAGAAATTCATTGAGATTTCTTTAGAAACATTCTTCTATTTGAAATCTGTTTCAGCAGACCAACTTCTTATGCTACTTTTAATTTTTAGCTTCCCTTATGCTCCTTTTTACCGAGCCGTTTTGTACTTTTAGCTGGCTAGTGATGCCTTTAGCTAGCATTTTGCTTCCTTTAGCTAACCTTTTTCTGCATTTAACTATCTTTTAGTATTTTTAGCCTTTAGCTATCCCTTTGCTGCTTTTATCTTGCCTTGTGCTACATTCAGTTTTTAACTACAATTTATCTTCTTTCATCGTGTGTTTTTGCTTCTTTTAATTTTAACAAGTCAGTTTCAGCTTTCTAACTAAATTTCAGCTGTCATTCAGCTCCCAGCATGACACCTGCAGGTTTCCTTCAGCTACACGACGTCATGCTTACGTTTTAACGTAGGGGTCAGAGAAGCCGTTGACATCCATGGCTGCCAGGTGGGCGCAGCGTTTGACGCCCACACACAGCCCCCCGCGCGCTCTCTCCTTGGCCTCGCCCTTCAGATCACAGTCTTGGTTTGGGGGGAGGAACTGGAGGCAGAGCAGCAGACGTCCTCTCTCCTCCAGACTCCTCTGCTGCTCCATCTCCCACTGACGAACAGAAGGGAAAACAACAGGAGAAAACGATAAGATGCATGTGTGCTTAAAGAAATGTAGAAAAAGATCTGTGACACGGCTCCATTCAGGTCTGCAGAGCTTCCAGCTGTTTGAACTGAAATGATGCTGCTACAGTAACCTCACTTGATGATTTCTGCAGCATCAAATGATACAAAACCAGCAGCTGATGAAGACTGGAAAGCTTTAGGAGCTCAATAACCCAGTTTACCCAGAAGGAGAACCTAACAGAACTTAAAGGAAGGGTTCTGGTCTAGAAGTTACCAGATGAGGGGTTTCCAGTGGATGATACGGATGATGATGTTTAGAAGTCAGAACATCTAATGACTGATGTATAAAATTGTTTGGTTTGATTGTTTCCAGCCTCCAAATATACCATTATTGAATTTTGAAAAGGGAACACCAAGAACAGTGATTGCTTTTGATTAAGCCCTGAGGCTCAGTGTGGATATGGGCTGCCGTTTACTGAAGGCTCAACACAAAGATATTCATAGTTTATGTCTCAGCTTGGAATAATCATCTTTGGGGTCTGTGGGTGTTGTACTGAAAGAAAGCCCCCCAGCTGTAACAACACACACACAAAAAACATCCCAATCCTTTAGTTGCTCCTAAGTGAAGGCAGAATGTTTGGTTAATGGATGCTGCCATGTTGTTCTGTTGGAGCAGAGTTTGGACACTCTGTCCAGATCACTGCGTCTCTTCCATCTCATTAGTAAAATAAAATACCTGCCTGTAGAATTCTTATTTTCTTTTCTACATTTATTGATGTAAATTGCATCTTCTGATCGTCTGGTCTGTTTTTCTTGCCTCACAGCTACACCCACATTATTTTCTCCTTTTCTATTCATTTTTCACCATGTACGTTTATTTTTTCCCACACCTGCCTAATGAGTCTCTCTCTATTGATCTGTGAAGGTCTGTGTCGTTTTACTACCAGATACCTGATGCTAATAATCCTCACTCACTGGGAGCTTTAAAGTCTCCAACTCATTTGGGGACAGATGGCTGACTTGCTGTTGGCAGTGATGTCGATTCCACAGAAAAAAGAAGAAAAAAAACGGGGTAAAAAGGAAGAGAAAATCACGAAGACAAAGGGGCGAGAAGCTGTTGAGAGAATCAGAATAAGAGAAGCGGGAGCATAAAGAGACGTGAGGCACATTGATCGACGTGCCTACCTCACATCTGAAGGTTAAGAGAGGTGGAGAGACGAAGACAGACAAACATTTTTTGTGTCTTCTGTAGTGAAACAAGTTGTAAAAAAATGTGCACCTACAGTGACGCTCATCTCGTCTATAAATAACAAACATGCATTTGTGCTGTAGGCTGCGGGGGGTGGGGGGGTGAGTCATGGGCCTGGGAGAACATCTCCCTCCTCATCCTCAGTTTCGGTTTCTTATTTCTTTTCGCTTGTTGTCAAAAGCTTTGGTAACATTTCAATGTTATCCAAGGGAGCAACAAAGCGCTTTAAAATTTACAGCGTGATCATTTTTACTTTGACAAAGACGTCTTTATCACTGGAGTGATTGAATGTGGTAGTAGCTGAGGGTCATGGAACAATGGAAACCTGACAGACTGGACAGACAGACAGAAGGGAGGTGAGGATGTTCACCTCTCTCAGGTAGCAGGAGATCCCTCTCAGGGCCGTGCTCATGGCCGTGGGCGAAGGCAGCTGCCGGTGAAACAAACACAAAAGAAAAGCCGTGGATTAACGTCAGGAACAGATGAGATACGGACAAACAACACCGTGTCGAAGACGGGGACAGATCTATGCATCTGGAGGTGAAGGCAGTTTTTAAAGTTGTGTGTTTTTCAGGATGCCTGAGGGGGGTTTAACGTTTGATCGCAGCCTCAGAGGGATAATCTAATACCAGCAGTGCTTTCCATCACATGAAGAACAAAACCTCCCCAGAAACCTCCCACTTCTCTCTCCCTCTGCTCCCCTCCTACCGCTGCTTTTATTTTTTAATCCATTTGTTTCTCATCTCTCTCGCTGCCTATCGACACTCTGTCACCCCCCTCCGCCTCACACTCTTTCTCTTCGCCTTTCATTTTTCTCATCTCTCAGCATTTCTAGTGAACATGTGACCCGTCTGACATTTAGCCTGCATAAAAAACTGTTCCCGGGCTTTAAAAGTAGACATGAGCCTCTGTTTGTAATTCGAAGGAGGTATGAATCACATCAGCGGGCCAATAAAGCAACTTGATACAGGTTTTATTCTCAGATCTGTCTTTAGTCCAAGGTTATTTATTTTACTGGAGCCGGTTTCGTGAACAGTTAATATCTTACCTGTTGTACACCGCTCTTTGGATGGCCTCAGATTGGAGGTGAAAAGAGATTAAATCTGAGCTGATCAACAATTGCTGCTGTTTTAAAACTATAATCTGTCAAAACTTTATATCTGGCCATGCAAAAACCTTTTCTTAGAAATGTTTAAATTGCCGTCTGTTTTGCATTACACAATTATTCTGACAAAAAATTCACTAAAAGTTAGGTTCAGTGCTACAAATGGCTTTTTCCTGTTGCAAATTGTAAATAACAATAAAATGAGAAGTTGATGGCAAGAAGAGTTTTGAGATGACAGAAATCTGTTGTGGTCTTGTTCTCACAAAGACAAGCCATTAACTCGTCATTCTGCTCAAAATTAAACTATTTATCCAAACTGAGGTCAATAAATAAACTTTCTTCAACAAGTTAGAAAGCTATTAATTGTTAATAACTATTCCACTTCAAAAGGTCTTAAATATCAATTTAAAACATAAAACTTTTCTTTTTAATTTACTCTGAAACTAAAGCAAGCATATGAAGAAAGCTTTGAGACTCTATTCCCTCATGTAATTATTTTTGTGTCTGTGAAGATGACAAAAACAGAGTGTTGCGTCATGAACAGCCTTATTATCGTTCATCTAGATTTATTTCATTTCTTTAGCCAATACGCTCAGCCTTTCAACTTAAATATATAGATTTTAAACAAAAAGAGGAAAATATTTTCTCTGTTCTTTTTGTATATTTGCCAGACTAACATGTGGACACACTGTTTTACGTGTACTGAGACCACGGTGTGTGTTTACCATCACCATGATTTGGTGTTTTAATGTCTCTCAGGTAGCGCCTCCCCCTCCCCCTCCCTGTGTTTTCCCACCTTTTCACTTAAAAGGCTACACTTGTGAGTCACACAGACAGTGTAACAGAAAACTACATTACCCTGCAGGTGTTTATCTGCCTCATACTCTTATTAGTCTCCTGTCCTCCTTTTTTCATATATATATATATATATTTGTGATCCTTTATTTTCTCACAGGAGGTGGATGCTCCAGACAGATGTTAAAGTGTTTGGTCTGGTCAGGCTTCACACGGCGCAGGGCCACCCTCGACTCCCCGATGAACTCATTATGTGTCAGCTTGTCTTCGTCACACACAGACACCCTGGGAGACAAACAGAGACAGGGCTGGCAGGGGGAAGGTAAAAGAAATGACAAACGGCGAACGAGGCATGAATAAAAAATAAGAGCTGCTGGTTAATGAGGCAGAGATGGAAATCTGGAAGGAGCTGAGAGAGTTTCTGTGTGTGTGTGTGTGTGTGTGTGTGTGTGTGTGTGTGTGTGTGTGTGTGTGTGTGTGTGTGTGTGTGTGTG
>JAVKLF010000047.1:7785411-7797961 GCA_034783495.1 Millerichthys robustus
GTTAGGTTGAGAAAACATTTAGCTATTTAAGAACTTAAAGTTAAACATAAAATGGTTATTATAGATGCAGTTTGAGAACGTTTGGTTTTCCAGATATTCTAATTTGCAATTCTGAAACGCAGGTATGCACACAACGTAAACAAAGGAACTCTGCTGAATCTGTCGTGGAAGCTTGAGGCACATGATTGACCTACATTTGGGCTAACGATATTCTGTGTTAGAAAACAAATATTGTGGAATCTGACAAATATTGAGCAGATTTTGATGACACTAATAGAGAAAAACGACATTGTTCAAGTTGTTTTTCTTAAAACACAACAGTTGTGTTAAACTCTATTTTCTTTAGGAGTTTAATGAAAAGCAGCATCTTCTGTGCATGTTTGCTAAAATGTGACTAACGGATTTTATTTGCAACACATCATACAAAAAATGCTCTGAACAAATATCTGTCTTAATTTATGTAACTGAATAAAGTGCTTTAAAAAGCTTTATAAATTTATGCACAGCTGTCCCACAGGGAGCTGAAACGGCAGGTTATTTAGAGTTTACCTTTTTTTGTGAGACTTATTGGCAAAACACTCTTTCATAAACCATTGTCTTTTGCTTCCATACGTCCTAAAACCTAAAAAATTCAAACCATTTTTTAAAACTTTTCATGTCTGTAACAGGATTCTGAACAAAAAGATACAAGAAACATAAGAATATCAAATAAAACTAATTATGTATTGAAGGTATCAGTGGTGCTTGTTTGTTTGAGGCAGGTGTGCAAAACTTTTAAATATTCTGATTTAGGCGGTGGTGTCCCTCGTCCTGGTCTCTGCTGTTCATTCAAAGACAACAATCTTCCCCCTGAACGTGTTTACAAATCACACATACATTACTGTGTGTCTGACAAAGACAGGGCGTAGAGCTGCTCAGCACAGCGCTCCAGACGGTCCCGGTACTCCAGTTTGCAGTAGTTGCCTTCAGGGACCCCCTTGGTGCCGTAGAGGAGACCCCAGCAGAAGGAAGCAATCACTGCTGTGCTGTCGCTGTCGCCTGAACACAATCACATGGGCGGCGAAAATAATGAAATACATTCGTGGCAGCTTTAAGAATTATAATATCAATGTATTATAAAATATGGGCACCCACCACACAAACAATAGCCTATATCTTGGGCTACACTTCAGTAAACAGGCCAAATGAAGCTGCTACAGTGTGTCACTGCTTTCTCTTCAGGGGGTAGCGCGAGAACACCAGTCATTTCAATGCCCTCAGTATTTCATAATGTTGTTGCATTTGGCCACTTTAGTACCGTCTATCTATTTAATCTATTAGTGAACTAAAGTGGATTTTAAAAAGATCAAACCACTGACCTCCGTGGAAGGCAGCTCTGCTCATCAGTTCCTCCCAGTTCGAGCCGGCGCCCAGCAGGGCATCCAAGGCGATCATTGGAGCATCGTGTCCACAAGCTCCCGCCCAACCAGACAGGCTGAACGTCTTGTAGATCTTATCTCTCTCAGCTGGACCATAGGGTGTGGGCCAAATCACCGGTCCCTCTCCGTTAGAGATGCCCCTCTGGTCCAGGTACCTGCAGACAGACACAAGATCCTTTCATGTTAAAATAGCATTTTAACAAGCATAAAGTATGATTAAGGGGAAAAACAGGCTCAGTCGGTTCCTTATTGTTCAATTGAATCTTAACTAATTTGTCTATCAATCATTTCTCTACAAACCAGACTTCAGCTGCTCATACCACTGCCACTTGTCAGAGAAGTAGCTCCAGTCTTTCTCTGTCTCCTCCACGGCGAAGCCCCGATCCTGAACGAACTTCCTCGCTATGGGACAGGCCTCGTTGATCAGGCCCAGACCCCAGGTGGTGAGCGGCCTGCGCTGGACGGCGTATGAAGCGAACAGGGCCGATGCTACGGCTCCCAGGAAACCAGTGGGGTGATTGTGGGTCATCCTTCCCGTCTCCACGGCAACAGCCACGAGCGACGACAGCTGCTCAGGCCTGGAATACCTGATCCAGGAGAAAAAAAGTTCTTATCAGCTATTATTAATACTCAGCTCTTCGTGAACGTATTGTGAAAAACAATTGGAAATAACTGGAAAAGATTTTCTGTTTACAGACACGACTTCTGATGCAAATCATAGAGGGGAAAAGTGTCTCACCTCAGGCCGATGCACATAGACCTCATAGCTGCTCCACAGCCTGCTCCCATGGGGTTATATGCCACTCTGTAGCCTCCTTTCAATCCAGGTCTCAGTTGGGAAACAGCTGAAAGAGCAAACTAAATTTATAGCTGTACTTTTGCAAACAGCAGAAGTGATAAAAATTCCCTATGCAAACTTACAAGTACAGGTTGTAAGGCCTGGTTCCCTCCCATCCATGTCTTTGATCCCCTCCACATAACGAGCAGCCACTTCATGAAGTAGGTCCTCCCCCGTTTTCCCTATGAGGTACACAATCTCGTTTACACTGCAGACTTTAAAAAACTTAATTAACCTGTGTGCAAACCCCAGTCTTTGCCTTCTTACGGTAAAGGTCAAGTTGAATTTCCAGCTTTTCTATACAGCCCTAACAGAGCAGAAAATCAAGACAAGACTGGAAATTAGATTTAACCTTTAGCTGGCGTTCGTGAAAAGGACGGTGTGACGTTTTGTGTCCTGATGAGATCTAATTCAGCCAATCAATTCCTCATTGAAAGCAAAGTACCAACACAAACCAAACATGAGTGTGTTGGGATTTCAACCTCACCAGTTGCCAGGCCCTCAGCTGTGGCCAGATGCAGAACAGTGTCGTCGCTCACAGGCCAATCAGGAAGCTGAACCTTGATGTTCTCCAAGCCACCGAGCTCCTGCAGCTTCTACAGGGTCAGGAGAGGAGACAAGATTTGGGCACTAATCTTTACCTAATAATTATTTTTACTGTTTTGTTCCAACCCTGACCTTGTGAATAGCTGGTCCAGACCTACAGAATTCCCACTCAGCGTTCTTATAGCCCAGAGCATCACCAGCACCACTCAGCACCATGGCTGCCTTATAATGATCCACAGTAACAGGACTGCAGGTAGAAAAACATTATCAAATATTATCAACATTGCCGACATTGTGAAATTAGTTGATGTTCTCTTCTTTCTCCTCCTCTATCAACTGAAATACTTCCAAGTATGTCATTGTGAAAACATTGAAACAGCACAAGTCAAACTAATTTTCACACCATGCGGTCACGTGGTACAATATTACCTGCTCATAAAGGGTTGTTTTTTTTTACAGAACACCACTTTAATTGTGTGAACTGCTTATTTGCGCTGTGTCACATACTGATGACGTAGAAAGGAAGAGACAGGAAATATGCATGGGAGGAATGCACATATGTGCGCCTTAAGTCTATACCTTTAACATTTGCTGCAATAAATAAACAGCGGAGCCTGAAAGGGATTGTTTACTAAACAGGAAGCTCTAATACATACATGCAACATTAATGTGAAACATAAATAGAGAGGTCTGATAAACACGTACGTCTCAAAGTCTTCTCACGGAAGTGGTTCTAACCAAGCCGCTGAAAATAACCTTTAAAAGTTTGAAGGTTTTAGTCCGTGTTGACTTCAAAGCAGTAATTAAATAAATGAACCGCGAGACAAGAACGTAAAAAAGTTGTTATTATTATTTAAGTTAGTTATTTGAGCTAATTTCCAATAACACATCACAGAAAATAAGTTCTTCGCTCATAGCGGCGCCTCACCCTTCCATTGCGGCGAGCCTTTCCCCGGAATCAGTCCCCACGAGGCGGGAGCTTACTTCACTCGATACCGAGGATGCTAACACGCTAATAGCAATGCTAGCTACTACAGTCCGCCGCAAAAGAAAAAAAATCCCCAGTGTTCCCTGGAGGGCTCCGTAACTACAAATAAATAAATAAAAAATAAAAATCATCCGCTCACTTTTAATGTAATAATAATGATAGCAAAATAAAATAAGGCTCAATGAAAGCTCAGGTTTAAAAACAGCTGTTCTTCCTTAAGGGTGTTTCCTCTGTCAGTAGTTTCGTTTTTATTATAGCCCACATCCTGTTAAAATACACAAAGTCATTTTAAAGTAACAAAACACCAATTAAAAGATACCCCAAAGCATGCAGTCGTTTCACAATAAAAATACATAAATTAGGAAAACATTACATTTTTTGCGTTTCTATTTGTGATAATACAGCGTCAACAGCATCTGTATACTGTAATAAATTGAGTAGTTTCAAATTCATCCTTTAAATTTATACATTTAAATCGGATAGGCTAGTTATGTTTCTGTTAGCTTAATTTTCCATTAACAGGACAAATTTAATGTCATAGTGAATTATTTTGTTTTTAATGCAAGAAAACAGTGAAGTTAAACAGAATTCGAACAGGAAAATTTCAAAGAAAGACTTGTTTTGTTGTCTATTTAAAAAAAAAACAAGTTAAAGGCTCCTACAGTGACAAGACAGAAAGTTCACAGAATCCAATGATGAAAAATCTCAATCTCTTTATTTTATTCATAACTGAACAAAGTAAATACGTATTTCAAAAATATTAAGTTTGACTGTGTTTTTGAAAAATCTTAGGTTAATTTAAGATATTTATGATAACCACATATCTCCAAAAATGTTGGGACATGGACATCAAAATAGCTGTAAAAGTAAGTGGTACTATAATAAACAGCTAAATGACCATTTTGTGTGATATGTTAATTAGGTTTGGTAACATTTAGAAACACTGCATCTTCTCTGAGCTGAAGTTCATTTAAAATGGGCTGAGGCAAAGTGAGAAACTCCTTTATGAACAGATGAAGAGACCCTGCCTCTCTGATGGTATGGGGATACATTATTGCATATATGGAATGTCCATTTAAGGAATGCATATGTGGAATATCTGGAAAGGCATAAGCAATGCAGAAATGTATACAGGTTTTAGAACAAAATATGCTCCAAATTTTTCAGAGATCATAGATCTAAGTGTATAAGTAGGGTGTATTAGGAGTTTAGTTAAATAAACTAGTTTGCACGAGTTTGTAGCTCATTTTAAACGATCTTTTTCATGCTTATTTAAGACGGACAGAAACGGCTAAGCTGTCTGCAGTCTAGTTTCTCGTCGATGATTAGGTATTTGTTTTAGAAAACATTCAATATTTGTTCTCCAGCTTCACAACTGCTGAGATCTAAAATTAGCTTCCCGTTGGGCCTTTTTTAGCTCGTACTTTTTCAGGAGGCTGGTGCAGACTGTGGTTTAGAAAGGGGTGTGTGATAAGGTTTATGTTCGGAGTGCTAAGTAGCGTGCTAGCATCCGAACCGTTAGCAACTAGCATCCTCGGTGTCTGCTGAAGTGGGTGCCCGCCTCGTGACAACTTATTTCGGGGGACGACGCGCTGATATGGACCGGTGAGACTGTCACTCGGTGGCGAAACCTCTCTTTTTGTCATATATTCGTGAAAAACTAACCTTAAATAACGTCACATGATAAGACTAAATAAAACAAGTCAGCCAGGGTTCGTGTATTATTTATTTTGTCTCACGTTAAACACGAGGTTCATAATGATGGCAGACTAGACATGCTTTTAAGCGACAAAATGTTTTAAGTGTTAAAATTGTTTAGCAGCATCCTCTCTATTTGCAGTGCTACAACTGGATAAGCTATATTCCAAGATTACACCTTAATTATACAAATGCTCTTTTATTGTGAACAGCTTTGCCTCTGTGGATCATTATAAAGCAGCCATGGTGCTGAGTGGTGCTGGTGATGCTCTGGGCTACAGAAACCAGCTGTGGGAGTACAATGAGTCTGGACCAGCTATTCACAAGGTGGATACTTTTTACACATAGCAAAGTGAGGCTTCAGACAGTCCTAAATGCTTTTTTCAGGCACTGGTTACAAAGGGAATAAATTTATATATCTAAACTGATTCCAGTGTTTTATTTATATTCAGCGACGATCATCTTTTTAAAATCCTGTCTCCTCTCCTGACCCTGTAGGAGCTGCAGGAGCTCGGTGGCTTGGAGAACATCAAGGTTCAGCTTCCTGATTGGCCTGTGAGCGACGACACTGTTCTGCATCTGGCCACAGCTGAGGGCCTGGCAACTGGTGAGGTTGAAATCCCAACACACTCATGTTTGGTTTGTGTTGGTACTTTGCTTTCAATGAGGAATTGATTGGCTGAATTAGATCTCATCAGGACACAAAACGTCACACCGTCCTTTTCACGAACGCCAGCTAAAGGTTAAATCTAATTTCCAGTCTTGTCTTGATTTTCTGCTCTGTTAGGGCTGTATAGAAAAGCTGGAAATTCACCGTAAGAAGGCAAAGACTGGGGTTTGCACACAGGTTCGTTATGTTTTTTAAAGTCTGCAGTGTAAACAAAATTGTGTCCCTCATAGGGAAAACAGGGGAGGATCTACTTCATGAAGTGGCTGCTCGTTACGTGGAGGGGATGAAAGACATGGAGGGGAGGAAACCTGGGCCTTCGAGCATTCTGGGTAATTATGCAACTTAAATTCACGTCACATCAACTGTTTGCAAAATTGTAGCAGTAATGTACCGGTCCAGGTGTATCCCAACTGAGACCTGGAGAAGAAGGAGGCTTCAGAGTGCCGTATAACCCTGAGGGGACGGGCTGTGGAGCAGCCATGAGGTCCATGTGCATCGGCCTGAGGTGAGAAGCTTCACCTGAGGATGCAGATTTGATGACTTCATCTGTCCTTTATGCAGTCCGGTTTTATAACAGTATGGGATTATACCAGTTTAGACTGTTTACTGGGCTTACTTTAAGTAGCTTTAATTTAGCATTTGACCATATTTGAGGTTTATATTTGCATAAATATTGAATATCTTTCCTCAGCTATGTTTATTATATTGACTCGTTGTTTTTCCCAAAACAGGTATCCGAGGCCTGACCAGGTGTTGTCGCTCGTGGCTGTTGCCATGGAGACGGGCAGGATGACGCATCCTCACCCCACTGGTTTCCTGGGAGCCGTAGCATCGGCCCTGTTCGCCTCATACGCCGTCCAGCGCAGGCCGATCACCACCTGGGGTCTGGGCCTGATCAACGAGGCCTGTCCCATAGCGAGGAAGTTCGTTCAGGATCGGGGCTTCGCCGTGGAGGAGACAGAGAAAGATTGGAGCTACTTCTCTGACAAGTGGCAGTGGTATGAGCAGCTGAAGTCTGGTTTGTAGAGATATGATTTATAAATTATTTACACATGATACACCTGCTAACAGAAACTCAGGCTCTTTTGAAGCACATAAAGTGTAATGAAATAATGATGTACTTGTACTCTTTACCATGATGCAAGTATATCTGATCATCATTCTCATGGCAGTTTCACCCCTTAATTTATGTCTTAACGTCTGTCTGCAGGTATCTGGACCAGAGGGGCATCTCTAATGGAGTAGGACCCATGATTTGGCCCACACCCTATGGTCCAGCTGAGAGAGATGAGGCCTACAAGACCTTCAGCCTGTCTGGTTGGGCGGGACGCAGTGGACACGATGCTCCAATGATCGCTTTGGATGCCCTGCTGGCAGCTGGCTCAGACTGGGAGGAACTGATGAGCAGAGCTGCCTTCCATGGAGGTTATTTGATTGATTCACAGTTATTAGACCATCAGGAACATTCTAGTAAATCTTATCCCACCAACCACTTTGTCAATTTTTTTTGTTCAGGCGACAGCGACAGCACAGCAGTGATTGCCTGCTGTTGCTGGGGTCTCCTTCACGGTACCAAAGGGGTCCCTGAAGGCAACTATAGCAACTTGGAGTACCGGGACCGACTGGAACGCTGTGCTGAGCAGCTTTACGCTCTGTCACATTGACGAGACAGTAACGACCTGCATCCTGAACAGATATTGTACCAACAACAGTGAGGGGAAACTAGGCCGTGCTGATGCAGAACAAGCTGGCACGCTTGGCTGAACATCGATTCAGAGTGCTGACACAGAGCGTGTTGTCGTATTTGCCTGAAGGCGAAAGACTGGCCCACTAACCTAAAGAGTCATTTCTGTAATAAGGACAGCGTGTGACCTGTTGGCTGTAGAGCTCCCTCTAGTGGTCATTTAAATAAAATGCTGATTTATTCTACTGAGCAGAACCAATCCTGCGATAAATGTCCTCTTGGGAGTAATTACCTCCTCCTGCCAACCTGAGATAAAAATAAATGTTTAGCCAGTTCAAATAAAGTCCAAATTAAATGCTGTTGTTTCATACTAACGGACAAAAAGTGATAACTGCAATAATCCATCCGAGCACAGCTGATACAATAAACAGAACAGACAGTTGTAGTTGAGTTGAGAACTTTATTTTTTAGTCATTTTTACTTTTTTTTTGTCTTGTCCTTTTTTTATTAATTAGATTTTCCTACAGAAGAAGATGGCCAAGAGAGTGGTTTTAACTACTAGAGATTGAGTTAAAAAAAATTCTAAAAATCCCCTCACATCTTCACATCCCCCCTCCTGTCACGGAGTAGTCCTAAGATTTATATGACCGTCTTTGTTTCCTGTTTGTGTCGTGGTATTCACAAAACCTCAAGGCTAAAAACACATTTCTGGAAGAAAGAAAAGAAAAAAAATTGCTGCCGTTTCCCCAACCCTCCACAATTCATTTTTTCATTTTCCCACCGGTCCACCCAGCAAGATGCCTCAACTCTAGAAGGGGGGAAAAATGGGAAGATGTTGGAGGGGTTGGACACTGCTGCTGTCCTCGTCTTCATCAATGCCATTAAAAATGTCCTCCTTGGTTGGGGCTGACAGTGAGGTTTGTTCTGATTGACATTACAACAGAAGAGTACGATGCCGTCAGCATGTTTGTCTTCTCTCCTCCGTAAGATTCTGTCGGTTTCGTTATGAGTTGTGTTTCCCTGGACTTCGTGTCCAACAGGTGGGGTTGGGAAGAGATCAGGACGTCGTGGAGGCAAAGAGGTTTTAGTTTCCAGGTGGGTGGAACGAAGCAGGGTGAGTTTGTACCTGCATTGCTGTAGGAGGGAAACAAAAACTTGTGAAGGCAGTCAGATAACATTTTGAAATGGATGGCTTTGTTGACCTTGTTTCTACCTTGTGGGTGTCCTATGTAAAAGTGCTGGTGCGCGCCTTGCTGAGGTCCGTGCTGAGGGTGCTGGGGCACTCCGCCGGGACCCTGCTGAGCAGTCTGCAACATTACTAACTGGGGTTGACCATGGCTGCCTGTGTGGTGAGGACCTGACATGGCTCCTTGGACGTGTGCCTGGTGAAATTTAGAAAAATTGAGAGACAAAAGTTAACATCAATAAAATAATAAAAAATGAATTTTCTGCAAAAATGCAGTGTGAACACTGAATGGCAGAAGAAGCTAAAACTGGGTTGGTAAAACTAAAAGACACAGAATACTAACAAAAAAGAACACTAGCTGAAAGTTAAATGTAACAAAACTACATAAAATACTGAAGAAAGCAAAATGCAATTATGAAGTAGCAAAAACTAGCTAAAATGTACAAATGGTAAAATGCTATCTAAAAACTAAAAAAGGCATGAGACCATAACTGTGTATGCTGCAGTAGATTTCAAAGAGAACCATGTTTTTGAAGGAATAAAAAATCTCTGCATTTCTATAGAGAAAATGCAAATATGGATGACATTTTGAAAAGTGTAAAAGTTACAAAAAAGTCAGATTCAATGTCTTGAATTAGCTGATCGTTTTGACATTTGAATGGTTAAAATAAAGTATGCAGAAGGAGCTACATGTTTAAAATGATACAAAAGAAAAAGAGAAACAGGATCCCTTCAGTGTTACCCCTCCTTATGGTAAAATCAAAAGATGCTACTTTAAAGGAACAGAACAACAAAGACATACCTGTGCTATCTGGCCCAAGGGGTAAGTTGGTGGGATGCCCTGGTGGCTGTGGATGCTGTAGCCCTGAATGGGGTAAGAGCCCTGTGGAGACGTGTGACCTGGAGCCATGTTGGGTGGTGTGGGTGCCGACAAGGGACCTGAGTGGTACAATGACTGAGGCTGTGGGCCCGACTGAGTGTTCTGTAAAAAGGTATTGGATTGTTAAATAAATCGTAGATGTGTCAAGCAGACAGAGCTAAACAGCAAATACTGTACCACATTAAAATATCAGTGGTTAACTGGTGCATGTTGGGTAATTTACAACCCATCACAGAAAAGTGCAAAAATGCCACAGATGAATAATGATGTATCATTCTGATGATGGGGGACTCTCACCTGTCCAGGGCTGGGGGCAGCATGTTGGGGTGGGGGCTGGTTGCCTGTTGGGGTACTGGAAGGTTGAGGCTGATGAACTGCACCCGTGTGATGAGAGAACGACTGTGGAGCTGCACAAAAAACACAAAACGGGGCGACAAAATTCAGCTAGGCTCAAAGATCTGTACAAGCATGACGCTTCAGGTGTTTGACTTTTTGTACGTTTCCATTTACCATAGATGCCCTGCTGTGGCCCCTGAGGTCCGTCTCCCTGCGCAGAGAACTGAGGGCCTCCAGGTGGACCGAGAGCTTGTGGATGAGGACCACCACCTTGACTTATCATCCTCGCTCCACCCTGAAGCATGGAGTACACTGGCTGTGGTGGAAGACAGAAACAATTAGATTCATAGTTTTCCAGTGGGAGTTCAGAAACTTTTTTTGTTAACCGTTTGAAACCAGAGTATCAAAAACGAGCTGTCGAGGCCCGGGCTCAGTGGGTTCTACCTGTCCAGGGTAGGGCGTCATGGCCTGGAGGACCTGCTGCTGGCCGTACTGCTGCGGGTTGTATTGAAGGTAGGACTGAGGGTAGGGGGACGCCACCAGAGGAGCTCCAGCAGCTGACGCAGCAGCTTGAAGCATCTGGGGTGCTGAAGTACCATGATCAGAGCGTTGAGCCACCAATGCTCCTGGTGAAAAGTAAAAAGTAAAATATCAGGACAACAAAGCTCTGATAATTTACCTTTAAATTCGAGGGGGAAAAAAAATATTTTGACCACATACAGGAAAAAAAACTGCAAAGGTTCAAGGACAAGCAAAAAAGTGGGAAATTTATTAAAGTGTGGTGGAGCAAATAGTTTGAAAAATATTCCAATTAAATTTAAACTTTTCTTTCTACCTTTGGCCCTGGGGTATTTTCCTTGGTTAACAGTGGACATTGTGTACTGGTACATCGGTGGAGGCTGAAAGAAAACATTTTCAGCAAGTCAATCCAAACCGAAATTCTGTCGTAATATAAAGTAACCAAAGTACAAATTAATAATCAGATCATACCTGTACAGAGTGGATCTGTGAAACATAGGAGAGGTAGGTCGGATTATAGAGCTGCCCCTGCCCGTGCTGCAGGACCACCGGGCTTGGAGGTGTTGGACGTGGTGGGGTGGGTGCTGTGTTGGGCTTTGTCTGCAGGACAGAAAAACATCAGATATGAAATGTTTCTTTTAACATTTTATTGCTAGACACTTACATTAGAATGATAAGAAAATATACAAAAGGATGTGTATCTTTTTATTAATATATAAAGTAACACCATAGTTACAATGAGTCTTACCAAAAATACTTTACTTTAACTTGTTTCCTGATACTCTTTTTTTTTATTTGAGTAAATATAAGAATAAATGAACTTACCATGGGCATTTGGGATTTGTGAGGGTTGAACTCTTTAGCGTTTGGATTTAAAGTTGATTTCTTTACTTGACTAGAAGATACAAATAGTTGTTCATCAATGTCACAGAAATCATAAAGTTACCAATGCGAAGTCAAAAATCCTGTTCCTGAAACTTACTCGGCCACACCCTCTGTCCGCTCCGTCGTTTCGGACCTTACATCCTCACTTCCTGGGGTCCTGGCTGGCTGAGGGGTTGCTGGTGATTGCCTGTCTGAAATGGGTGCTGTGGTCGTTGCGGCTGCAGAACCCAGCGTGCTTGTTGTGTCCTTGATGGGCTCCTCGGAGGAAGCCGGGGAGTGCTGAGGCTGGGACGGGCTGGGAGCTGGAGGTTGAGGCTTGAGCTCTGCAGCGGGGTGAGGGTCTGACGGAGGAGGCTTGGCTGCACTCGGCTGAGTGACCTCACCAGCTGAAGGAGGCGTCGCTGCTGCCGGAGACGTGGGTGAGCTGGAGCTGCCTGCGCTTGGCTGGAGCTAGAGGACAACCAGGGAGTTAAGATATTTGGTTCTAACATATTTCAGATCTTTGACCCAAACCCCAGGATGTCTACTTGTGCTGCAGCAAAACCTCACAATTTAGGAACTATAGTTTTCCAAATAGCATCAGCAACAAGCGTATCAATAAAGTCACCGTTTAATATTCAAGGATAAAACTCAAAAACTACAAAAAAGAAAAATGCTGGCAAATAAAACTCAATGTCCAGGAAGTATGTAATATTCAACAAAGAAGGAAATACTGACTTCTGAATATCTCTCCTAAAATGTTAGCAATACCTGGTAAGTTATGTTTACTGTTAAAAATGTTTTATTATGATAAATACAAATGATCTAGAAAATTGCGATACTTAAATCACCGTTGAATAAAGCCCTCATCTATTTTGTCAGGTGATCAATAACACATTACATGACAAAAACAAAATGTTTAA
>JAVKLF010000047.1:7806651-7830291 GCA_034783495.1 Millerichthys robustus
TCTTCATCTCAACTGCCACATACAGCAAGACACCAAAGGCCCCAGGTACACACACACACACACACACACACACACACCCATACACACACACACACACACACACACACACACACACACACACACACACACGCATTCAGAATCCAATTACACTTCGTACACTGAGTCTTCAGGAGCCACTTTGTGTGTTTCTCTCACAGATACTGTCCCTCCATCGAGTCGAGGGTGCTGCGTTTTCCAGGTCGAGGCCACCAGGTGTGGCTAGAGCCCGAGGGGCTGACCTCTGACCTTTTATACCCGCAGGGTCTGTCCATGACCATGCCCCCCGAAGTTCAGCTCCGCCTCATCAGAGAAATCCCTCCCTTGCACAGAGCTGAGATCTACACACCCGGTACTTCCTGTTTGATCTGACGGCTAAACCTCCATCATCTCCGACCGGAAGATGATTCTAGTCCGACACTCTGGCCTACGAGGCAGCAGCCTTTCATTTTACTTCACGTTTCTTTCGTTGTCCAGGTTATGGCGTACAGTACGACTTCGTCTGTCCCACCCAGCTGAGCCCTTCGCTACAGGTGAAAAACACTCAGGGCCTCTTTCTGGCGGGTCAGATCAACGGAACAACGGGCTACGAAGAGGCCGCAGCGCAGGTAGCTGCTTTCCCGAGGCTCACAAAATCATTACGGGTTAGGAAAAACCACCTGGAAGTCCCAGTGTGCATGTATACAATACAGAGGCAGACATATACAGCTGGAGTTTGTAAAATTAGGACAGTTCATCCCAGACCTCCAAACTGCTGCCAGTGGTTCGGAGGTATTCAGGGATCCAGCCACATCTGGTAAAGTAGTTCCTAAAGGGGGATTATTTCCACATGTCAGAGCTTAGGAAATGGTATTTCCACGATTAAGTGGTCAAACGTGGTTTCTGTTGCAGGAAAAATGGAGACATGAATGGTCAGATCGGTATGATTATCAGCTTCAAGGGAAAGTTCAGATCTTTTGAAACGAGGTTCGGTGAAAATGTAGCAATCAATATCTTACCTGTTGCAGATCGCTTTTTTTGAACGACCTCATTTTAAAGAAATATAGTTTGATTCTGACAGGATCGATGAGCTAACAGCTATTCCATAATCTAAGTGGATTGCTGACTTTGATGATATTTGCAGTAGATGATGTTTCACATAAAGGTTTGAGATTTTTTTACATTTAAGACTGGGTCAATCTGTGGTCAGTTACCATTAATGGTTCATATGAAACACACGTTGCTAAATGGGACCGTTCTGTTGTCTGAACAAAGAGAGGGTATTCAGTTTTTAATTGAAGCCTGCTTCTGTGGGTCTCCAGGGGCTGTGGGCGGGGCTTAATGCCGCCCGGTGGTCACTCTCCATGCCACAGGTGGCACTGTCCCGAACAGAGAGCTACATCGGCGTTCTCATTGATGATCTGGTGAGTCGAGGAGTCACGGAGCCGTATCGCATGTTCACCAGCCGTGCTGAGTTTCGGATGTCGCTGAGGCCCGACAACGCCGACCTCCGCCTCACGCTGAAAGGTAGTTAGAATATTAAAAAAAATAATAATTGAATTTCCCATCTAACTCTCGTCTTCTATCAGGCTTTGAGTTGGGATGTGTGTCGTCCTCACGCTACGAGGAAGCAGTTCGAGTGAAGAACAGCCTCCGAGACGGCTTGGCTGCTCTTAAGGCTGTCAGTCTGCCCTCCGCCGAGTGGAGGAAGACGCTGCCCGACTTCGGCATGAGTGACAACAAGACGAGTGTGCTGACGTGAGTAACATTCAAAATCACAACAGTCTCACTAAAAAAAGTCTCGGCTTTTATTAAATGTCTCTGGTCAGCCTGGCTTCTTTTTATTTTCCAGTGCAATAGAAATTCTGCAGTACAAGGACACGTCGTTTGAAATGCTGGCATCTGTTTTCCCAGAATGCCTTTCACCCTACGTGGAGTTCTCACAGAGACTCAAGATAGAGGGTAAAAATGGACTTTTTACAGCATTTTGAAAATAAGCCTCTGATGGATTTTCCACTTTATTAAACAGCTCAGTGATTGTTCCGCCTCAACGTTCATCGTTTCTCAGTAAAACATTTCCTCCTGTCCGTCACGCAGCCACGTATAAGCCTCACTGTGACCTGAACAGGAAAGAGATTGAGAGAATCCAAAAGGAGGAGAACATGTCTCTGCCACAGGACGTGGATTACTTCTCTCTGCCGGTGTCTCTGTCTCTGGAGGTCAGAGAGGTCCTGGACAGATATCGACCGAGCACCGTGAGTCTCACATCAAAGTGATCTGCATTAATGCAGAAAATGTAAATGCAATTTGTCTTTGTTTGAAAACTGCAGGACATAAAAAGTTGATTTTTTTTTGTTCTCTCCTCTCAGCTGGGCGCTGCTACTCGCTTGGAAGGTGTGACACCAGCTGCAATTGTCACGCTCTTCAACTATGTGCACTTTACAGAGAAACAGGAGAAAATGATGCAAAGAAACCAACAAAACCAGAGGGAGGAAAGAGAAGAGGACCCGTACGCAAGAAATGTATCTTTACCTCAGTGATAGATTGATTTAGAATGTAAAAAGTTTGTATTCTTGTAAAATAAGTAAATAAAAAATATCTCATGAAAATACACACAGCTTCTTTTTTTGCCTACTGTTAAACAGGAAAATAGTTGGAACAAAGTAAACATATTTACATTAAATTCACTAAAACTCCTTAGTGCTTTACTCTCCTGCATCAGAAGCTATGAAGTGAAGAATTCTAATCCTGTTAGCAACAAGAAGCTGAGCAGCGTTAAACACCTGATCTCCTTGGCACCGCTACTGTCAGAAACGACACGGCCGTCCAGCTCAGCAACACCCCTCGTGAAGAAGCCGAACGGAAACCTCCAGTGGGGCTGAGGCGAACCTCTGGGGGGTTCTGGGTAAACTGTGGTGTCAACAAACGCAACCCGAGTTGTCAGGGTGAGCGGGGACGATAAGGGGCACTGAGAAACAAAGACAGAGTTTTTAATGCTGGATACAGACGAAATGCTTGGCTGTTGTTTTCAGAATAAGAGCATATGTGGGTGTACCTTGACATTTTGACAGTGGAAGAGAAATTTGCCTCCCAGGATGAAATTCTGGGGAAGGTCAGTGAAACCCTGACGAGCCCACAGCACTTGGATAGAGAGGGAGAGAGGGAGGAGGCAGCCGGAGTCACACGTTTCCTGAGAGAGGGAAGGAAAAGGTGAACAGAAGGTTCATCCGATCTCTTCATTCTGCAGCTGTAAGGGACAACTTCACACCACTGAAAGCGAAGGGGTGACTGCCTGCACGTCTCTGTGTGTTAGCAAAACATCTCATGTACCACTGGACTGATTTAATGGAAGTCAAAAGTAATCACTGAAAGTTAATCAACCTATTAACCTTTGTTGGAGTCAATTCAATTCAAGATGGCTGCCACAGCTTTGCGACAGTAGAAAACACAAAAAGTGGTACAACTCAGCGCAGTTACTGAGCTGAAGTTTTCTTTGGCAGTAGCTGAGAGTAATCCTCAACATAAACGCCGAGCACTAACAGATCCAAAAGAGTTTGAACAAAACAACTCATCATGAAAAGCATGAAAAGCTGCACCTGTGAGCTGAGAGGACACTCCTGCCTGAGGACTCTCGTCCAGTCCGGCTCAGAGCCCGAGGTCATGGCGATCACGTCGGGAGCCACGGGGCCTTGCAAAATCCCATAAATCTGCGACCGCAGCTCGGTGCAATTACCCGCAGAAGAACTAGACACGTGGGGAGAATTATAGAAGCATATTGAATGAGAGGGAATATAGTAACTCATTTAAATCATAGATTGTAGGATTGATTTTGATTTGATGATTTGATTTTTGTTACAAAAGCTGAGACAAAATGGTGCGTTCTCACGTAAACACGCAGCCACTGATGCCGTTGTTGGAGAAGAGGACGGGCGCTCGCCTGTTTGGATCAGAGGAACACTCTCCACCTTCTGACAGCCCCAGCGACGTCATCTAACTCACAGTTAAGAAGCCGTGATGCAGTACAGGTACAAAACATGCCAGCTTCATCAAATAACAGCTTCTACGACTTTGTTACTGAGGATACGGGCTGAACTTCTCCGTCGAAGCGAGCGATGACAGGAGATCCCACTCGAAGTCCAACAGAAGGTATTGATCTTCCTGGAGTGGGGCTGGATGGGATTAGCTGCGAGACGTTTGTGACTCTTACTGTTTAAATTCGTACTTTAAGTGATTCAGGACATTTGGCAGATTCTAACTACTTACCTGAAAATGTAGGGAATGTGTCTGAGATAACAGCTGGTCAAAAGTCAAATCAGTCAATTCAATGTTGATTGTTCCGTATGAGAGTTCACCCCTGCCCGTGTATCCGATTAGAAACTCAACCTGGAGGAAAATCAAGCTTAATTCCACTTTATTATGGATTAAAATACATTTCCTTTGAAACGTATTTGTGTGGTAAGTCACCTTTTTGACTACATTTAAACAGGAGTTGTCTTGAGTGGCTGGTGAAGGCCACTCAGCATGTGGAGTCACTGGAATCTGAAACAAAACAGTTCACAGATTATGTCCTGACGTATCTCAATAATCCAAGTTAAAAAAAATCTAACAAAGTTGAATCAGGTCCTCTGAACGAGTCATGCCATTTATTGTGGGAGTTTCAGAGAAACTCAGATGTTTATTTTGTTTTGTTTTGTTTATTTGTTTGTTTAACAGTGTACAAAAGATTTTTTAAAAGAAGCTAGTGTTTAACTCAGCCGAGTCGGAAGAGCATGAAGAGAATTTAAATATTGGTGCAAACCGATCTATCTGTTCCAACAATCAGAGTCAACAACTTACCAGAAAATCTGATGGTATCACCGCCTCAGCTGTTGGAATCTGTAAAAAATACAAAACATCTGCTGTAAGACGACCTGCAGTAATGTTTCACTTCAAACTATCTTGTTCAAATCCTAACCTTTATCAGGCTCATGTCAGAGAAGTAGGAGCGAGCGCCGAGACTTGGGTCGGTGGCACAGGACTGAGACGTCACCACGCGGGTACAGGAGAGAGACGAAGATCTCAGAAACTCTGGACACAGAGTAGAAACACAAAATACTTCAATTAGATTTTAGCATTCATCTCTGACAAAAGGGTGCTGTTTACACGTGCGATGCCGTGTTTATACTGTATTCTTTATTTAAAAATGATCTAAAAAAATAATATTATTCTTTAGGACATGTTTGCAAAGACATAAAACATTATTTCAAGCATGTTTAATAAAAAGTACAATTTGAAGACAAAAACACATCTCCAACTGCTAACACAGACGAATAAACAAATGCTTTAAACTTATATTACCGTACATCTAGTAAGAAGTTTAGTAAACGTCAGGAAATTCTGGAAGATGAATCTGGAAACCAGCAGCTACTTAAACAGGATCCTAAACATCCTTCATCTGTAAATCTTTGAAGCTTTATGGTGACTTCACAAGTCACTTCACTTCTCGTCAGACCTTTCTCCTTTTACATTTATTATTATTATTTTTTACCACCAACCGTTTTAACGTGAAGTGAACTCACTTGCAGGGTTACGGTTGAGGCAGAAAGTTGAAGCAGCCCCTGGAGAAGGCTGACGGAGCAGACCCTGCACAGAGGAGTTGGAGAAAAACGTCTGGATAACATCATCAGCCTAGAAAGAAAAAAAGCGTTTTAGTCATCAAAAACACATTTTGTGCTTTTAAATTTCTACAAAATGTTTTTGACTACAAAAATAAAATAGAATCAGGCTGTTTACCCTGTAAAAGTTTCTGCTGTGCCTGGTGTAAGTATGTCCTGCTGGTGAGAAGTGGTACGGGTCTCCTAAAGCTGGGAACCTTTGGAGGGCAGGGAGGGACTGGGGAGCATTAAATGCTGGTAGGATGAAACAAGGCAGCGGAATATTTGTAGGGTACATTCTCATTGAGGACACACCAGTAATGCTCTACTCTACCTTCAGGTTGGACACAAAACAAGGTGTCTGTCACAGTGACCAGAGACGTGTCCACGTTGGCTCTGAACATGAGCCATTTCTCAATGCAGACTCCTGTTCTGCAAAATAGAAGAGAATTGAATTTATTTTGAATGCTAAACCAGGTGTGTATGTGTGTAAGTGTGTGTGAGACATACAGGCGTTCTTGTGAGCATCCAGTGAAGACCGTTGTTAAATTAGCAACATCACAATCTGCTGTGTCACAACAGCAGCCAATGTCACAAAAATCTGGCGTCAGATTGCAGAGACAACCTGAAAACAAGATGAAATAGTAAAGACAAGTATCTGATTCAAGCATTACATGTCTACGTAGTTTTTCTTTTGCACTACGTGTGTTTTATTCTGATTTAGCAAAAACAATAAAATTCAAAAGTGTATATTGATTTTGTTGTGTTGGGACTGGAAGCTGTTAGTTCCGATATGGGATCTGGCAACCCTGATTGAGACATAGTGACAGATGTTAACAGTTGACAGGATGAAGGGGCTAACATTAAGGCTAAGGTGTGTACCTTCTGCAGGTAGCACAGTCTTTACGGTGGTTGCTGATGGAGCTTCAGTGACCGCAGTGGGTACCTCAGACCATGTACCGGTTACCGTAAAGTCCTGTGTAGCGGTAACCACGGAGTCCAGCGCAGGATAAAAAGTACCGGTAGTCTCCTGAGTCGTCCCCGTCCCGCCCGGAGCCGGTGTTACAGAGCTTGAAAGCTCCCCTGTTGTAGGGCTGGAAGCGGTTCCGAAGTCGGTGGCCGCGAGAGCCAGACGGCCTTGGGAGAGAATGAGCGAATATAAACAGAAAAATATCATTTCTCCAATAAGACCATGGTGTTGTGGACACACTGAGGTCTGACCAGTTAGCTACACGCTCAACTTATCCGATAATATGAAATAAAAATATATTGCGACCACTCGGGTTTAGAAGATGACATTTTCCAAATATGCTACATGCTAAATCCCAAGCAACAATCTTCTGGTTACCAAGGAAGTTGTCAAAGGAACTTCCGGTTCTACGGCGGTGCTACCGTAAAGTATGTAAAAATGAAGAAAACGCTTTTCTACCACTTAATTACTGCGTTCATATGTACATGTTGTACTTTTTGTTTTGGGATCACAGAAATAACGATAAGAGTTGTCAAAAAATCACAAAATTAAAAGTCTTAAAAACAGATTGGAATAATGAAACGTTTAATTAGTACAATTAGTCACCTTTTCACTACATTCATACAGTTTTAGTTTTATTAGCTTGGTCCATATCTGCAGTGACAGAGCTAGACTTTTACGCGAAGGGCAGCCCAAGGTTGGCCAAAGCTATTTTAGGTGGCACCAGTAAATAAAGAAAACTGTTCTGTTTCCCAAACCTAGTACCTGGTACTCAGCTGAACAGAACACTTTTGTTCAAATATTTTCCGGATCAAGTCCATCCCTCTAGGCATAAGACATTACTTCTGACAAGTGTCCTCCTTGTCACAGAGTCAAACCTTGAATGTTAATTCTGCCACCTGGTGGAAAAACATTATACATTTGACTGTTGCCTAACGTAAGGAGTGTTTAAACTAATCTGTCCCTAACAAGTACAGTCTGTTCTGAAATGATCTATGTCACGGGTCACCCAAGATAGAGCACACTACTATTTCTTCACAGTTTAATCAAAGAACAGAGACTTGAGACATATAATTACACATTTGATAATCAAAAACAGTCTGTATATAGAAAAGGTTGTAATGACTAAGTGTAATGCAAATAATCAATGCAAACTAAAGAAATTCTCTTCACATCCATGATCTTACACTTATTTTGGAGTCGGGTTGCGGGGGGCAGCAGCTTGAGGCCCAGACCTCTCTGTCCCCAGCCAGCTCTTCTGGGAGGATTCCAAGGCGTTCCCAGGCCAGCCTAGAGACATAGTCTGTCCAGCGTGGGTCTTCCCCGGGGTCTCCTCTCAGTTAAACATGCCTGCAGCACCTCCCTAGGGAGGCGTCCTTACCAGATGCCTGAACCACCTCAACTGGTTTGGGTATCTGGTATCTGACAAAATATTTGAATCTTTACCAAAAGATTATACAAACCAATAAGAAGTCATATCATTAATGCAAATCTTGCATCTTTCAACACCACATGCAATGACTTTTCAACCCGCTGGGGTGGCACCTGGGGTGGTCAATCAGGTTCCAGGTGTCACCCCGGCCACCCCTCTGGCTCTGCCCCTGCAGATTTGTCCAAAAAAAGCACAGAACCTTTTGAAAGGATAAAGGAGTTTGCTTTGTACAACGTGTTCTCACAGGTTATCAGATTTCCCGGTCACACAACACAGAGTCTGCTCTTTGTAGAGTACATAAACGCTGCATCCAACTCCACCCTCCAGATTATCTCTCCTGCCTGTTCCGGCAGGCGTGTCAAAAATATTTGATCCAAAACCCTGGGATGGTTACGCTCAAAGGTTTATACAACACCAGTGTGATTTAAACTAATATTACTTACAATCAAACACATGGTGGAGTTTCTAACACAAGTAAGAAAAATGTGACATTTTAGGATTTATGATAGACAAAAATAAAATGAGTTGTGCATTAAGGAGAAAATAATGTTTTAAAGTTTTTATTAACTTCTAAGCAAGTCTCTGACTATCAGAATAACATAACCAGTAGCCTTGTTTATTATTACTCAATTCATAAAGGTGTTCTTTTTGTTGTTTCTGTCTGTTAGTAAAATATTTAATGAACTGAATGAAAATTCCAGTAACTATACATTGGATGCACCTCAGTCCAGTCTAAGAACCACTGCAGATTTTTTTTAAGGCCTGTTTATATTCTGAGTACTTGGACACTAAAACAGATTTTTGAGGAAAAAATTATAAAGACAACTTTTTTATATAAGATTATGATAAGTCAACATGCTGTAAATATGTAAACATATGTTAGAAAACTTAAATATTTTAAGTAGTTAATCTAAAGCAGTAACAAACAAAACAGACCAGTTTTGAGAAGCTTGAAACAAACATTTCCTGTTTACGCTCTGATCTGAACTGGATTCAGAGCATTTATGTTGGTTTTTACGGCCTCACATCTCTGCCACCAACTTCTCAGCAAAATAAAGATCTTTACCTTCAAACTCATATTCAAAATTCAAAAATACTTTATTCATCCCCGAAGGGAAATTACAATTACCTGCCTCCAGCTTTATGTTCACTTTGTCACGCAGTGGGAGAAAAGTGCGATAAGATCACAGCATGAAAGCCGGGACCTGACAGCACAAGCACAGACAGAACAGAGAAAGTTCTGGTGAAAAGTTGGTCTTTTGATGTAGGGCCTGAGGATCACAGGCATCTACAGCAATGACTTTCAATTTTGTTTTGTGTGCAGAGATTTACCCAGATTGTTAAAATCTTGCACTATTTTTAGGGACCTCCGCCCATCTTTCCTTCTGAGAGAATCTGAATACACCCAGCCCTCTCACTCACCTGTACGGTTTTTGTGGCACAGTTTTAAAATTCTACATTCTCTACTTTGTTAAAATAAAACATGGAACAGTTTCTTCCACATTTGTGTCACCGTTGGATGAGGTAGCCCATGTTCATTTCATGTGTTTAATACTTTCCATTGTGAAGAAAATAAGGTTTTGTGATGTTCGTTGCATTCTGTGTAACTTTGCATTATCGTGTCTCAACGTTGTTTGTTTTGTATGTTCTAACTTGTTAACAGCTTTTCTTTTCTCTTTTTTTATATTTGGAACCACTTTTTTTGTTCGCTGCCTCACGCTGAGCTCAGCTTTATTTACAGTGAAAATATTGTTTCTAATGTCGGCAGGATATTAACAGTGGAAATCCTGGAATGTAAAATCAAAACAGTTGCCTCTGGCTGAAAAGTCGAGGCTGAGCATTCAGAGCCCTGGAGTGTTGTTTTTTGTGTGGTTGTAATTTAACTGCTGAATGAACCAAATGTTTCCACAAACTGACACGATAATGGCAAACACATGTCAAACGTGTTTTTTGCAGCAGGTCAGCCTGACATTTAAAGGATTGCAGAAGAATTTTGTTTTGATTCCAAGAATATTTTATGATGATGATTACATGATATGACATAACGTTAGCAAAACCACATGTCATACTTGTAAATCTGAATGTTTCAAGGCAACTGACAGATAGAAATGTTTATCTGCTGAATTTGTCTCCTTCTGTTGTGTTGATCGGGGCCACAACTTGTGACCATGCTGTAGCATTCTCTTTTTTTATTCCTTAATCTGTAGATAAATGAAAGAAAAACAAGCATCCAAAGCAAAATGCCCTCATGATAAATGAAAAATAGTCTTAAGTAATCAGATTAAAGCACACATTTTTCTCACTGTACCTCACTTCTCAGTGGTCCTAGTAGACCCTCCCTTGTCCTGTCCTCAGATTACAGGAAATTGGTTGAGAAAATTGGGGGTAAAAAAAATGGATTTCATACATAACTGGGTTTGTTGCATAAGGCCACTTTAGTGCAAGTTTCAGTGATCACAGATAAGAACCTCTCAGGAAGCTGGATTACAGACACAGAAGGAGGGTTTTAGGGCGCATTTTAAGGAACTGAAGTTCTTTAATTTCAAGAAGGAGTGTTCTTCAATGGGTTTGCTGACAGATTCTTGATTTTTTTTGTTGCAGATTTTAGGCTGAAACGCACAAAGGAAACTGGAGGAAAGGCTCTTGGACAGCAGGTAACGACACGAGGAGGAGATAATGACAAGGAAGTGAACCCAGTGGCTGTGGGATTGGCAGTCACGCGAGAGGAAAGTTTCTGACAGTTGGGTTTTAAGAGTCCAGAAGCAAATCAGTCGTGAAAGTTGACAGAGGTGGCAGACGGGTCGAGCTGCTGGAGTCAGAGCCTCAGGACCTGCCCCACTGGAAACATTTTACTGTTTAACCTTTTAGGATTTCCATTTTCCTCAAGTTTTTTTTTTCTTTCTTTTTTTTTTTTGATTTGTTCATTTTTTGTAGCAGTGTCAATAATGTCAGAGGAGAAGGAATTATCCTACAAGGAGGCCATCGAGAAGGCCTCTTCCTCCATCACTCGTTTCCCTGTCATCCCCATCAGAGGAGTTCCTCTCATGTGCCACATCGCCAACAACTGGGACTCCATCTCGGCTTTTCGTCCAGACCCGTCAGACCTGCTCATCGCCACCTACCCCAAAGCAGGTACTCGAAACTCTTAAACCTTCAACCTCTGCACATTTCAAACACTGCAGAAAATAACTTTTAGTCCAGATCACATAGCTATTCAAAGAAAAGTCTGACAAAAGTTGTAGAAATTTAAATAAATGTCAGTTTATGGATGAATTTATGCTTTAAAAAGGAATTTCTTGTTCATTTTACATCAGATACAGAAAATCCTGTCTGTCTGTTCCCTGAGGTGTTTTGTATCTGCTCTGTTTTATGTCACCCTCTGGGTCAAAGTGTTCTTACAGTCCAATAAAATGTAAGGATCTAAATGAGAAGCTTTAAATGATTAAGTCTTATGGTTTTCTTTGATGTATTTAATGTATTTAACACAAACCTTTATTTCAGATTGAATTAATTTTCAGGGATATGACTAATAAATACCTGAAGGTACTTTTTTTGCGTGTGTGTGTGTGTGTGTGTGTGTGTGTTCTATGTACCTTGCAAGTCCCATTTTTCCAAAATATACTCCCCACTGCTCCTTATGGGTCCCAAAGCCCGGGTTCCATTTTTGGTGGAGGGTCAGGGTCAGGCTATAAAAATGAATGAAAAATCAATGGAAGTCAATGCAAAGTCCCTGTGAAGATAGCAAGACGTGACGCGCGCGCGTGTGTGTGTGTGTGTGTGTGTGTGTACTTGTGTTTGTTACCTTTTTAGGACCATTTCTGGTATACATACTAACCTTGTCAAGACCAACAGTCCTTATGGGGACCAAAGACTGGTCCTAATACGATGGAACTCCATTTTTGTGTCAGGGGTTTGGTTAAGTACTAAGGTGTGAATTAAGTTTAGTCTAGGTTTAGGGTCAGGTTTGTACTGGTGAGGTTAAGGTTTGGGTCAAGGGTTAGGCTGTAGAAATTACTGGAAATGAATAGAAGTCAATGAGCGGTCCTAATAAGAATAGAAATACAAACCTGTGCGTGTGTTCATCAACTGTGTCTGACTGTTGTTATGCATCCTTTAAGGAATGTAAGACATTTAATGGTTTACAGAAATGCTCGGTTAAAAATATGATGTTCCTGTTGTAATATGAGGACAAACAGGCAGCAAAATAAACAAAGAAATCTGCTGACTAATCCCTTTACAAGCTGTCTGATGATGCATGACGGATAACTCAGGACGGTTACTAAATAACTGAATAACAGTCTTAATTGCACCTGATCTCAATAATTCAGAAAATGTAACAAGGTTGAGTCAGGTCCTCTGGACGGGTTGTTCTTTGTTGAAACGTTTCGTCTTTTATCCAAAAGGCTTCTTCAGTCTGGGGAGTTAATATGTGAGAGGATCTCGGTGTGGCAAGAACCCAGGGCACAGGCAGGAACTCGAAGAATAACAAAAACTTTAATCAACAAACCAAAAAGCTGACGAGGCAGCATACAGAACTCACTAAGGACAGAACTTCTCGGAACAACAGGCACGGACAGAACAAGAACAGAACACAATGAACCGACAAGGAAGTCACACCGGGAACAAACATTTAAAGGGTCAGGCTGATTGTGATAACGGGACACAGCTGGGAGAGAACAACAGGTGAGAGGCAGACATACTCAGACACAGACAGGGCACAGGAAGACATAGACTATGACAATATGTTCCTTCAGAGGAAGAACCCATCAACCTTGTTAGAGTCTGAACTGCAGGTTTGAGTTCCTCTTTTGTGATCCAGAACCCTTAAGCTCAATAAACCAGTGTAAAATCTGCGTCTTTTTGGGGAAATCAGGGACCACGTGGACCCAGGAAATAATTGACCTGCTTCTTCACAATGGAGATGCTGAGGCCTGCCAACGAGCCCCCACTCCAGAACGCAGCCCCTTTCTAGAAATCTTCTCTCCACCGCCGATCCCTTCAGGTGCGTGTTTCTGCCTCGCTTTGGGCTTCTTTAAATTAAAGTTGCACTTACAAAGTTTTCCTACAGGGTTACTTAATAAGATAGTATGAAAACAGAACAGCTTCTGTAGAACTGATCAAACTATATATGTGACGTACAAAATGGTTGAAACATTACACGAATTGACCACAATCCCTCAGTTATGAAACTAAATTGTTAATGTTTTCTTTTGAAGCTGTGACATTCTCTCTTTTTCTTTAACCTCCTTGGACCTATATGTGGTCAAAAATGGAATATTGCACGAGTTTCGTGTCTTAGGAGGTTAAAGCTGTGTGTATGAATCCCATTAACATGTTAATCATTTTCTAAGTTGAAAACTATTCAAACTTCATGTCTCAACTTTCTCCTGAGTTTGTTTTTAGAACATACAGAACATTATACAGATTCTGCTCATTGCACTTTGGTCCTTTAATCTGAGGCACTGAAAAGAAAAATAAAAGAAATGTGTTTTATGTTTTTCTTTTTTACCAATCCTTGTATTTGATTCTTAGGTCTTGAGCTGCTGGCTAAAATGGCTCCTCCACGACTCATTAAGACCCATCTTCCCTTTCAGCTGGTGCCTTCCGGATTTTGGGAAAACAAATGCAAAGTAAGACCTGATCTCTGACAGCCTGATCAGTGCGAAGATCTTACACCCTGTTTTATTGGCCCTGTAGCCAGTATACTGATGGGGTGAAAGGTTCAGATACAGTGCAGAGAGTTAGAGTACGGGGTTAATAAAAAGTACTCAAACTGTGACGACCTGCTTCCTGTATTGCTGCTGTAAATCTTATTTTTATGTCTCCTCTGATTATGTGCGAAGGCGATCTATGTGGCGCGTAACGCCAAAGACAACCTGGTGAGCTACTACTACTTTGACCAAATGAATAAGAGCCAGCCTGAACCAGGGCCCTTTGACGAATACGTCAACAAGTTTATGCGAGGAGAGCGTAAGTAGAGTCAGTTTTATGGCTTTGTTTCCTGTTTATTGTTTGCTCTAATCGGACCCTCATCTTCTGTGGATTCTATGCACTTTTACACACCATAATAGTGCTTACTAGTGTAACCATCAGCTCAGTGGAGGAAGAAACCTCCAGACCCAGGCCCAAAATGGGCAGCCATTAGCTGGTTCTGGTCAGAGAGGACAAGAAAAAGACACAGACAAACACAATTTGTTTTGATTTTTGTAATCCCTACAGTATCTTGGGGCTCCTGGTATGATCATGTGAAAGGTTACTGGGCGGAAAGGGAAAAGAAGAACATCCTTTACATCTTCTATGAGGACATGAAAGAGGTCAAAACCTTTTGTGATATATTTGTGCACGTCGCGTTTAACTTGTGAACGTAAATGAAACGTAATTCGTGCGCCAACATCCCTGATTTGGGCCCTGCAGAATCCACGGCGTGAGGTGGAGCGCATCATGAGGTACCTGGACTTGTCGCTCTCTGACGAAGTCATCAGCCAGATTGTGGAGCTCACATCTTTTAAGAACATGAAGGAAAACCCGATGGCCAACTACTCCTGCATCCCAACAAACGTTTTTGATCACTCCGTCTCTCTCTTCATGAGAAAAGGTGAGCTGGTTCACTCAGGATGGTGAGACAATGTGCTTAAATAAACACAATGTGGCCGCTCGGTGGTGCTAAAAAAAAAAATCTATTTTACATCTGAGGACTTTCAGCCCAAGAATAGTATAAAAAAGAACATTTAGGCACTCAGGCTCGTTTCCACATAAGCAAGAGACGGTGTTCCAAAGATAAAATATAATTTAAATTAAATGAGGCAGTTAAAATAAAAAAAAGAAATAAGTCAGTCCTGAAGCTTCTGATGGTGGGTCAACTAAAACCAGACATACAAAAACGATGGTTCCAGACAAACCTAAACAAAACTTCACCCAAACCGTGATCCATCCACAAGGAGGGCTCATCACCCACAGCACACCAAGATGTGCTCAGCCTGAAAAAAAAACAAAAAACTAGTTCACAGAAGGAACAGAGAGAAGTCCCAAAGAAAGAAGCCGGCCTACTCCTGCAGGGCAGGGCGCCCTCTCCTGGTGATTGGCCAGAAGTCAGCCCATGACCAGCATTAGGAACTATAGAAGAGTAAAAAAGGTCAAGTTTCACCCCTTTGTTGATGCATCCTAATGCTTTGTCTGTAAATTTGCTGCAGCTTGATGTTCTTGCACATTTTCTAGGTTTATTTTAAACCAGATCATTTTTTTTAACCCAATATGTCACTTACAAGAAAAATAACTTTTATTTCATCCAAATGTTTCTTTTAGTTATTTGTCACAACTTAAATATCTTACAGGGTTAGTTGAGCCATTTTTGAGGTGTTTTTCTTTTTTTGTGAAAAAAGAAATGTAAAAAATAGTGAATCTCTTACCTGTTGTGAATAATGTGTGGAACAACCTCACATTGGAGAAACAACACTTAACCCAACTGGACTGACAAGCTAATCCAGACAAGACCAAGTGGACTGCTGTCATCCTAAAACAACGCCAGTCTTCATCATTTCATTGAGCTTTGTTATTTATTTTACTTTTTGTAAATTCACGTTTATGTCCAAACTATTCAAAGAGTTAACAACAGGTAAGATTTATCTAATTAACAGAAAACATTGTTGATTTCTTCTCTATTTTTATTTTTTTTTGACGTGCAGGTGAAGTAGGTGATTGGAAAAACCATTTTACACCTGAGCAGTCAAAAGCGTTTGATGAAGATTACAAAAAGCAAATGAAGGACGCCAACATACCATTCAGGAACCTCATCTAAAGGATTTCTTTTTTGTTAAGTTTTTTTTTTTTTTTGGGGGGGAGATTCAAATTTCCACTCTTCAAATTAGAAGCTGATAAACTTTTACTATTTCTGTCTTTTACCTTGAACACTGCAATCACTGTAACTTCTTGAAAAAAATCATGTGCGATGAATAAAAGTGTGCTTCACGACACAAAAAAAGTTTTTGATCAGCACTTTATTATCGAGCTTATCGCGTAAACAATAAATAAGACCAGAAGTGTTGTGACTGAGTGGACATGCCCATTTCATGAGACCTCCATCAGAGTCCGCTGACTGTGTGGTGCTTATAGAGAGCGCTGGCAGCTGGAGACAATTGTTTTGTTTTTTTTAAACTTTTTGTTCTTCTTTTTCTGCCCTGAAGAAGTCATTTTGCAGCCCTGCACCACATTTTACAGAGCCCAGCTAAAGCAGGGAGGCTGCACGAGACACGAGGAACACAGATAAATGTAAGGAGCTGGAAAGTCAATCATATGAAAATGGACATAAGACACAAAACACAACAGCTGAGAATATCCAAGGTTAACAAAAACAATTACCTTTAATACATACTTTATGTCTTAGAATAAAATCTTAGATATATGAATACTTTGTCAGCAGGGATCCTCCCCTTGAATTCAATTAAATCTTCTTCTCTATAAAGAGGCTGTTTTTCTGTTTATTTTTGACAAGTTTTATTATTTTTTTGTTTTCCAGTGTTTTTTTTTCTCTCTTCTCTCTCTCTTCTTCTATTGATTGGCTCACTATGGCTCCCCCTGTTGGTTGTAATTTCTCTCTCTTCTCTCCGCCTCTTCAACCCTTTAGATCCTCTTCTTCTTCATCTGCTTCTACATCTCTATACTATAACTTCTGTACCTGATGAGTAGAAAACAAACCAATTTGAGACAGGTGGAGTTTAGAGACGTGATGAGACAAACAACGAAAGCTGACACTAATTGACAAAAGAACGACATCTGAAACACTCTCGGACAAATTGGACAAATGATCAAGACGAAGTCAGAATAATAGAAAAATCTCAGTATTAATCTCGATAAGAAAGCAGGTCAATAATCTATAACAAATTATCTTACTAATAAATAAACTGAAACACTTAAGCACAAAAACACGAAACTGAAAATCTCTAAATTATGTTGCAATCAATCTATGCACTACAGATATAGAAACTATAAAAAAAAACATTTTTGTGTTTTTCTGTTTTATTAGCAACAATCAAAGGTGACTTTGGGATGATTTTGCCAATTTAAGTTAGCAGATGCAACTAATAAACCTTAAAAACACAAAAATGTCTCTAACTCATTCACTTTTACAGATAGAGACAGAATTTGGTGCGGCAGTAGCTGAAAGTCGTCCCCCACACATACTTTGAGCTCTAATAGATTGCATGATATCTTTAATTAAAACCTAGGCATGAAAGATCATATCAATGACTACAACAACTGAGACAAGAGGAGGACGTCGCAGGTTCAAACCTGTCTTTGCCCGACATAAACTAGAGCACAAACACACAGAAACCACTGATACATGGTTTACAGCTGCAGGTAGTGCAAGCTGAGGAATACCTTGCTTTAGTTACAGGTTAACGACGATGGGCTGAATGAATTTATTCTGGAAATGGACAAAAAAGGTCAGTGAGTTAATGGTGAACAAAGAGATTGGGATTAAATGGAACAGGCAGATTAAAGCAGACTTAACATTTAATTGTATAATCAATGTAATGGGATTAAATTTGTTAATTATTTTTCAAATATATTAAGCATTAAAACAATATGAATAAATTAATATCTTAATTACAGGAGTTAATACTATGATTTGTTTGTAATTTGTCATGAAAGAAAAGATGGATAAAAAACATAATGCTCCTTACTCTCAACGTAGTTGCGGGCAAAGAACTTCAACACCTCATCAATGAGGATGACGGGGAAGGAAAGCTTCAGGACCATCATCCACTGTTCTGTACTCAGATGGGTCAACTTGAAGATCATCTTTGGAAGGGAGAAAAGCAAAAAGTTAAACTCTAATTGAATTAAAAAGAAAAAAAGGGTAGCGTTGGCAGACACAGCACCCAAACTGAGCCTCAGAAGAGAACGGACGTCTGACTCACGGGCAGAGGATCGACATAGATGATCATGAAGTGCAGGGACATGGACAGGGTCATGGCAGACAGCAGCCAGAAGTTGCTCCATGGGGGCATGCGCACCAGAGACTGGTTCTCAGACAAGCTTCAAGAAGAAAAGGATGTATTTGTTATCTATTCATCTAAACACACAGCCCATGTAGTAACGCCAATGTTGTTGAGCAGACTGTCCGTTCAAGTTTGTTGAATTTGTACCTGTTGAGAGCATTGCACATCTCAATGGTGACCAGCACAGACAGGGCCATGGTCATGGGAGGAGCAGCCTCAAAGATCTCGCAGTCCAGGCCGGCGAAGTCCTCGTTCTCGTCGTGGCACTGCATGAAGTGGGACTGCGCCAAAAAAGACCCAAGGTTAATATGTCATTCTAGATGTATTTGTGGAAGACAGACGGGGAAAAAACAAACAAACAACAAAACCACAATTGTTTACCAGCTGGTAGTATGTGACACCGGGGCCAGTTTGATCGTAGATGAACCACCATGCAGCACCGCCAACAGTGGCAGCGCCGACATATCCTGTTTGGGGAAGATAACAGTGTTGGTGTTTTTCCGACAAATAAGCAAAATCTAAAGAAAATTCTCACAAATTGACGTACCACCAATAGCCATGTATCTGAAGAACAGCCAGCCAGAGATCAGAGGCTCCTTGGGGGAACGTGGGGGCTTGCCCATAATGTCCAGATCGGGGGGGTTGAAGCCCAGAGCGGTGGCGGGCAGACCATCAGTGACCAGGTTGACCCACAGCAGCTGGACGGGGATCAGAGCCTCGGGCAAACCCAGAGCAGCAGTGAGGAAGATACTGAAGGAGTGCGAAAAGGAATAATGAAGCAACGGGACCGATGAGGTAAGCTGCAGAAAACCGAAAGCTAAAAAAGTGTCGACTGGGCGAGGTCAAACTCACCAGACGACCTCACCAACGTTGGAGGAGATGAGGTAACGGATGAACTGCTTCATGTTGTTGTAGATAGCTCTGCCCTCCTCAACAGCAGCCACAATGGAAGAGAAGTTGTCGTCAGCCAGGACCATCTCAGAGGCAGACTTGGCAACGGCAGTGCCAGAGCCCATGGCGATGCCAATCTCTGCCTTTTTCAGGGCGGGGGCATCGTTCACTCCATCACCAGTCTGAAGCAGGAGGTAATTAATCCCACAAACTGTCAAACAATCTGCATTTTTATAAAAAATAAACCTACTACAACAACTTCAGCACTGATTCTGTAACAAGTTTAGGATGTATGACAGATCTTACCATGGCAGTAATGTCATCGTAACCCTGCAGGTACTCAACAATCTTGGACTTGTGGGCCGGCTCCACACGAGCAAAGCAGCAGGCCCTGCGCACGGCCTCGGCCTGCTCGTGGAGGGGCAGATCGTCAAACTCACGTCCTGTGTAGGCCTTGCCGGAAACGTCCTCCTCCTCTTTGAAGATGCCAATGCGACGGCAGATAGCAATGGCGGTTCCCTTGTTGTCACCTGGCATGCAAAGAAAAAAAAGAGAGGACATGGGTTGCTAATGTGTGAGAAGGTGATAAAACGTGGCTGATAAGGTTTATCAAATGAATAATCCCGCCATTTCCACGAACTAACCAGTGATCATAATGACACGGATTCCAGCGTCCCTGCACAGCTCAATGGAGCCAGTGACCTCCTTACGAGGGGGATCCAGCATACCCACGCAGCCAACAAAGGTCAGGTCAGTCTGAGAAGAGAAGTATGGAAGGAATCATTCAAACCAACAGGACGTCAGAGATGAAGATTTCAGTATCGAACCATCAGTGTGTTCATTCTCTCACCTCATAATCAGCAAACTTGGTTGAGTCCTCGAGGTTCATCTCCTCCAGTTTCAGTGGGGTGTCACGGGTGGCCAGAGCCAGACAACGGAGGGTGTCACGGCCGGTACCCCAGTCCCTGATGACGGCCATGATCTTATCCTTGATGGCGTTGGTCAGAGGAACGCGTGTGGTGCCAACGCGCACATATGCACACCTTTCAATCACACCCTCTGGGGCACCCTGCAGAGATATCATCACGGTCAAGAAATTTTTTAAACACAGTCTGCTCAGAGAGCGATGAGTGAGTACTCACCTTGACAAACATCTTGGCACCACCGTCACCCTTAGATGGAGTGCAGTAGACAGACATGGACTTCCTGTCACGAGAGAACTCCAGGGTGAAGTTCTTCTTCATGAGCTGCTTGATCACCTGTTGGTGGACAAAGAAAGATATTTTACCACCTAGATAGTCACATCTACACTACAACCCAGGCTGAGTCTGTGGTTGTCCTGGTGATGTTGTGCATGTTGAACGTACAGTGCAGCATGCGTTGGCTCTCTCAATTCTGGACAGGTTCTTCACGTTGCTGTTAAACACATTCATCTTCTCAACCAGGCAGCACAGAGCGGTCTCAGTGGCCTCACCGACTTTCTCATAGATCTTCTTGGACTATAAGAACAAAAAGGATGAGAAGAAATAAGTTGGCTGCGATGCTGAACTGTCCCAAGGTTTCACATCATTTTTACCTCATTGAAGTCCAAAGAGGAGTCGTTGCACAGGGCACAGATGGTTGCCAGCTCAACAAGACCGTCGTACTGACTGCAGTTTACCTTGTTACCTCCCTGGGTGCTGAAGGAGATAATTGCAAACAGATTAGAGACAGTTCACGTACATGAATATCTCCTGTTGCATGTCAAACGAAGGCAGACTTACACCTCGCCCTCAGGGGTGTATTTGGAGCCAGAAATATCGAAGGCATCAAGGTCAACATGATCTCCATCAACATTCTTGATAACAAACATCTTAGAAAGGAAGAAAGAAAATTTGTATTTCCATTGAGGGGAAAAAACATGCTAATGTCATATTTTTTGTTTTTGGGAAAAACCCACCTTGGTCACACACATCTGGTTGGTGGTGAGCGTGCCAGTCTTGTCGGAGCAGATGACGGAGGTGCAGCCCAGGGTCTCCACAGAGGGCAAGCTTCTGACAATGGCGTTTTTCTTGGCCATACGGCGAGTACCAAGAGCCAAGCAGGTGGTGATGACAGCAGGAAGACCTGAAAGACAATGGGAAAATGTTTCAGGCTAGAAGACAAACAGCTAAGACGTGGGGAAGAAACAACTTTGTGACTCTCGTACCTTCAGGAATGGCAGCCACAGCCAGAGCAACAGCAATCTTAAAGTAGTAGACAGCACCACGGATCCATGAGCCTCCGTGGACGGGGTCGTTGAAGTGGCCGATGTTGATAGCCCAGACAGCAACGCAGATCAGAGAGATGACCTTGGACAGCTGCTCACCGAATTCATCAAGCTTGGCCTGCAGGGGGGTCTTCTCCTGCTCGGTGGCAGCCATCTGGTCTCGGATCTTACCAATCTCAGTGGAGACTCCGGTGGCCACAGCCACACCAATGGCCTTGCCAGCAGCAATGTTGGTACCCTGCAGGACAGACAGAAAGAGGCTAATGACGCAATGGTCGGATCAGGAACGACGCCAAGGAGAAATCTGATCCTGTTAGGACACTTACAGAGAAAAGCATGTTCTTCTTGTCCTGGTTGACGGCTCTGAGGTCGGGAACAGGCTCGGTGTGCTTGATCACACTGACGGACTCACCTGAGGAGAAGCAAACAAAAAGATTCATCAAAAGCTCATAGAAAAAAATCACAACTATTAGCTTTTATAAAGACAATCTTACCAGTAAGGATGGACTGGTCAACGCGCAGGGTGGTGGACTTGATGGAAACAATCCTGATGTCAGCGGGGACTTTGTCACCAACTAGGGAACAACCAAGAATTATCAAATATTTACCGAGCTGCTATGAATTGTGACTCGTTTTTCATTATATTAAACCAGTGTCTCTTGTGGCCCTTTGTGTTGTGAAAAAAAAAGAAAATTTAAAGTAGAACAATAAAATGTACAACTTTCTAAAATAGAATAAAAATAAGTTTAGTTAAGTTTGTTTTTTCGAACCTTGTTGACAACTACTTTCAATTGCAACCTAAATTACTTCAACCAGCATAACACATCTTTAATATAATATGAGCCACTTTTGGCTGTATCGTGAACGTAGCCTTTAATTTAATACTTTCAACAGCACGTTTTTAATTTTTCAAGATCTTCGAACGAATCTAGAAGCAAACACAGCTTTCCAGACATGGGGAATCAGAGGACACCTCCCCATCAGAAAGGTAAATTTTCTTTTTCTGCTTTTAACAAGTTTTTCTGTTCTAACATTAAAACGCCTCTTGCCAGTGTTTTGGGAAAATGGACGACAAACCTTAAAATTAAATTCTGCTGCACTCATATGGAAGGTTTAACGATCCAAAGCAATTTTGACTCCTTTCAAAATTCCTTGCTGTCAGAAGATAATATTTCTTTCACAGAGAATAGCATTCCTCTCACAAAAAGTGATTTAAAAAGTTTAACTTGTGACATTGTTGATGTTTTCTGGAACCAATTTCATAGACATGGGAAGAAAATGAAATGTTTTGAAATGAACTCTTCCACTCCTAATATATTCTCTGGGGTTAGGAGGCGAAACAGAAACAATCAACCTTTTTCAAATGGTGTTTTTTATACAGGACTTGAAAAAGTTATTTGTAAATATGCCAAACATAGTGATTCTTTTTCTTTTTCTTCGAGGAATGACCAATCTGACTCAAATTGGAATAAAGGTAACCCAAACCTCTGGCAGCCCTGCGCCACATGTCAAAGAGCACATGCTCTTCATTGTGTTCAAGAGAAATTTATTCAGGCAAATTCATTCTCCAGGGAAAGATTGTGTGACTTTGGAAGAGATGTTTTCGATGTAATTTACTTCTATGCAATGTGCTGGAAGACCCACACCTCCTGCAGAGTCCTAAATGGAAGAAGTTTCTCTGATATGAATGTCAATCGGACCCTTGCAGCTTGGGAGGGAACTGAAGACACTCATAGTGTCTTTGCAGCTCCTTATATTTATAAAACTTCAGATTGTATAGTCAGCTCATTTTTTTGAAAAGCAGAAAGAAATAAAAAGCAGATACATAAAGTCATGTTTTCATGAATATAGACGTCATAGAAATTCCTCAGAAGAAGAATCTCCCTCAAATGTCTCTCTTCATGAATCCGTTTCTCTCCACTCATTGCAAAGAAACATGGAAGCATCTCAAAGACGAGCCCAAAGGTCCATCGATTCTTCTGACGAGTCAGATATGGTCAGAAGTTCCCCATAAAACAGTCCAAATGTCTCTCCTCTTGGATCTGTTTCTCCCAACTGTTCACAACCGTTAGAAGATCATTTAAAAGCTGAAAATAATAAGACTTTGATTATTACTTCTGTGCTTTATAAGCTAGCACGTTCCCTCAATTTAACCGGGAATATAAAAGAGAATGAGAAGTTAATCCACCCACTAATGTCCAGAATAGCAAAAGAGATCCCTGCCTCTTATATGAACAACCTCAATGTTAGGGCGAGCAAAAAGATTGACAAACTTTTGGTTGCAGACCTCTGTGAGGAATTTGGCGACAAAGAGTTGGTGGCAATTAGATTTGTACATAACGAATCATGTTTTAGTAATGCTGTGGTTTACTAATAGATGTGGTCTTGTTGGCTTCATCGTGCCGTGATCTTCAGCTCTCACTGGAGAGGTTTGCAGCCGAGTGTGAAGCGGC
>JAVKLF010000047.1:7830391-7857427 GCA_034783495.1 Millerichthys robustus
TCATAACTATCTCACTTAGTCAAAGCAGAAAAGTATGACCTATTTACCTTTAAAGAGGAGCCTTTGGATATTTTTTTATTATTAGCCTACTGTATATGTATATATTTTTAAAAGGAAATTTATTATATACGAATATATATATATTTTAAATAATAAATTAATATATATAATATTTTATTTTTTAATTTCTTCTTCTTTTTTATATATTTTTTTATTATTATTTCTTGGTTGAACTAGAGATATTACTCCAAAAAAATCTTATTCTTTTTATGTTTGTTTTTTCGAACCTTGTTGACAACTACTTTCAATTGCAACCTAAATTACTTTAAGAAAAAGCACAAAACCTTCTTAAAATCATATTAGAAACTTTATATCGGTGGCCAGCTTTGAGCAGAAACAATCTTTGACCACTGAGAGTGGAGTTCCAGCTTTAGAGGCAACAGGTGCGTTCTGATAAATGAACAGGAGTGAGCGATGGAAGGAAGGGGAGAAGCAGAGCAGCCGCTGGTAGTGAAGGTATTTATACCACTGATTTTCTACAGTCAGCATGTTTTCACAGCAGCGCTGCTATGTCCTGTCTCTCTCACATGGCCTTAAAAAGACACCAGGCTTTGACATGAACCTTCAACAGAAACATAATGTACAAACGGACGTTCTGTCCCTAAACAAACCAGCATTTATCTCTCTGCTGCCACTCGTGTTCTGAAAATGCAGACAGGGATATTTATGTCTAATAAACCATGTTATAAAAGGTTGAAACACTCGGCGATGAGTCGTGACGCTTCTTACCGGACACCTCCACAATGTCTCCGGGGACAATTTCCCTGGCCTTGATCCTCTGCACACTCTTTCTGTCAGAACGGTAAACTTTGCCCATCTCAGGCTCGTACTCCTTGAGGGCCTCGATGGCGCTTTCAGCATTACGCTCCTGAAACACAGAAAAGATACAGAAGATTTGTTTTTAAAATAATCTAAATATCACAGAACAAAAAAACCTAAAGGAAATACACTAAACAAAGTGTGAACAGTGACTTTAACGATATGAATTGAACTTATTTTGTATTTCAATACCTTCTAATAAAAGCAATTACATCGTGGTGCACAAGTTAGTGATAATGTTCTGTGGTTTTACTATTCCATTTATTCTTTATACACTTCAAATAAATTGGTTGGAGTCTCAACAACAAAAGTACCAACGAAAGTTTGAGGCTTGATCTGGACTTTTTTGTGGCAGCTTGTTTAGGATAGATGTTAAACTAAAAAAAAAAATGCATCTGTGTGGATCTTTGACACTTGTGATGATAGCAATCTCCAATTGACTCAATTCTTCTACTAAATTATTTATCAGCACCTGTAATGTTAACGCATACATGTATATATCTTTTTGGTGATTTAGTAAAATTAAGAAAAGTTAAAACACGATAGGCTAGCTTATGATACGATGCGATACGATGTGATATTATGCAATTTAATTAGCTTTATGTGAAATCTATTTTCAGCTACAAAGTGATGTAGTTGAGCAACCTCGCCTGAGCAGAAAACATGTCAGTAACAAGAACCTCTGTACTTTCTGTCATCACTGAAATGGATCCGTTTTTTTTTTTCTGCGGGCCGAGCCAGTCCACTGACCTGCCACACTCCGACGACAGCATTAGCGATGAGGATAAGGAGGATGACGAAGGGCTCCACGAAGGCGGTGACGGTCTCCTCGCCCTCCTCGAACCAGGCCAGCACCTGAAGTCAGAGTGGGGAAAACATGAGTGAAATCACACACGAATCTTTGACATTTGTGTGATAAACTTTTATTTTAGTGACTGGTAAATAAAAATTTTGCTTAGGTTTTACACGTCAGGTGGATTTAATCACATTTTTGTCTGTTATCCTTTTGTTTTCTTGTCGTTGTGTTATGGTTGCGTAATTGTCACTGCTTCCTTCTCCTTTAGCCTTGTTTCTGAGGAGACCTTCCGATCCTTCCTTCAAACTTGACCTTTCCCAAAAGATTCAGTTTCTCCCCTCAGCTTGGGGGCTGTCTTAAAATAAACCCTCACCCCCTCTGCCCCCCTACACTTACACTAGCCACGTCTCTCACTGGCTCCTTAATATTTGCCTTCTAAGGCCATCCTGACAGCTGGCTGAAGGGCTGAAAACTGGGCATAGTAATTAATACACCACCTACAAGCGTCTTCTCAAGTTGTCGTCTTCAAAAATACATAAGAGGGGTGGAGGGAGGGAGAGTTATGAGAAGTCATCTTGACAAAACCACTTTGTGTGACGGGCCTTTAGTTGAATATACTGAAGTATCAAAAGGTGAGAAAACATAAGAAAAAAATGCGGAGACGCAATCAGTTTGTCAGCGTCTTTAAAGTTTTTGTCGACTTGGTCCCTTTTATTTCAATCTTTTCGTATCAACAGAACTGAAACATTAGAATGTGCTGCGGTTTACTTACAAAAGAGATGCAGGCAGCGAGCAGCAAGATTCTGACGAGCAGATCCTCAAACTGCTCAATGATCAACTCCCAGATGCTCTTGCCTGAAGGACACCATCGACAAATCTAATCAGATAAGCAACCAAGAGGGTATTTGCGCAGAAAGGCATGCATTTGCAGGGTAATGTTGGAGTTAATGGTAATACATTTTTTGGCACTGATTGACCTGAGTGACTAGTAGGGGGTGTGATGTCATAACTCGAGACTGATTGTGCAATAAGAAATATGCTTCCTGCATGTTTGTGTTCAAGCTGTTCTGCAGATCAGAGGAGAAATAAAACCATCACGTACCTTCCTCAGCGGGCAGCTCTGGAGTTCAGAAGCAGGACATGTGTTGAGGAAACATGGGAGAGGAGGGTAAAATAAAACAGAGTTAGTTTTTCAGGGAAACTTCCACCATGAGCTGACAAGTGCGACCACAAGCTCACAAGCTTCTCTGACCTTTTGACACCTTTAGGAACCGTTCTTAAGTGACCCAATAATACAAAGAAAACATTCTGTTTCATAGTGTTTAGCAACATGGGTACAATGATCTGCATATTTAATGCATTCAAAGCATCATAACTGTAGAAACATATGATATCATAACAGTCGTTTCGGTGCTTATTGATCAGCCATACGCCATCTAAGGACCTCCTCATCTGAGCTAGCCTATAATTATCCACCTCTCTGGTTTGAGCCTGCCCATATATCACCCAGGAAGCTTCTTGAGCCGTCACCTGTCTCTCTCGCTCTCAAGTCATCTTCTTTGGCTATCTTTAAATAGCTCCCCAATGTCTCCGCTTCTTGATATCCCCGCATATACCAGCTGTTGCAGCTCTGGCTCTGAAACAGCAGCGAGAATCTCTAGAGTCTTATTATCTTGTGTACTACTCTGACTCTGACCACAGAGATGCTTCTCTTGACGGTCAATGGGAGAAGTTTGTGAGTCTGTCCCCCACGATTCATGCCCCGTCCCCCCTGTACTCTCACCATTGAAGCCGTACTTCTCCAAGTTCTTCTTGAACTGGTCTGGGCTGAGGCCGGTGTTCTCGTTCACCCCGAAGTACGCCAGGCATTCTGCCGGGGTCTTTGCGTGTGCGTTCTCCATCCTCTTCCGGATAGACAAGGGATTGGCTGACTAACCGTGCCTATCCACGCCCGTTTCCCTTCTTTATTGCTTCTGCAGTTTTTACCCTTGGTCCACCACCCTCACCTCAAAAGTGCGGCACCCTCCAATTCAGGAGTGCTGGACTGACAGAAAGAGCGAATAAGTGTGTACACGGCCAGGGTTTTATACCACGACAGGGGGGCTCGGAATGGGAGGAACACCCCACTGACACATGCCTCCAAATTCCAGCATATAGGCAGACATGGTTTTTTTGGGGTGGGCAGGCGATTGAGGGTAGTGGGTGGGGGTGGGGTGTGGAGGTGGGGGTGAAGATGGGGCTTAAGGTGGAGCAATGAGGAGGTGAGATGGTGAACTTGGACAGGACCTGGAAGGGGACAAGGCTTGGACTTGGAAAGGAGGTAATTCAGAGGGTGGAGAGTGAGTTGGGACGGTAGGAGGAGAGGGTGGGGGGCGCGTCGCGTGGCGAATGAAAATGAGATCTGTTTTTGGAACATGCATGGTCAGTGGAATAAGACGAAGGGAGAAGGGGATAGGAGATCATCCAGAGGAGATGGATCAGGGCGGGTGGCGGGGGTCAGTGAGTGATGGCTCAACTGCTTTCTGCTGAGGAAGGTGGCCAAGGAGGAAAGAAATGAAAACATTCCACGTTAAGAAGGACAGTTTGGTTCGAGATGATCTCCATCTGTAAAGCTCGACTTTGTGCGTCGGAGCTCGCCAACATGTTTACAAGCATTCGCAGGTTTTATACACAGATGCTCAGAATAACAGGGACACCAGAGCTGAGGATAAACCCAGTTAAACGAGACACGGGGATGATAGAGGTAAGAAGAAAGTGAGTGTGTGGGACAGGAATGTCAAGGGGACGGCCAGGGTGTCATCGTATTCCGCCGCCCCGGCTGCAGAGAAGCAGGAGGATCGAGTTTTATTATTTATTTATTTTTTTATGAGGAAGGAGAGGTCTCAGAGCGATGTGGCCCTAGCTTTAGTGTGGGTACAATAAAGTGCCGTATGGTGCGGCACAATGGCCTCTGGTGGTGGAAGCGGAGCACTGACTTTGTCTTATTTCTGGAAACAAACACACCTGTGCGTCTTTTTATGGTCAAAGCTCTGCGTGAAAGGGAAAACTGTGTTGCTTCATGTGGATCTGTTGATTTATTGTTTGTTTGAAGAGCAGTAAACAGCCTGCTGAGCCACAGAGGGAGGTCTGACAGGTCTTTAACAATCAATAAATCGACAGGTGTTTCTGTACACGCTGCATCACACCTGATTTAAAAACACATTTTTATTGTCTTTATAAAAAACTATATCAAACATCTGTATGTTTGCTGTTTAAAATAACGCTTCTCTCTCCACCCACACTAAGATGTCTGTTTTTGAGTCAAATCAGGCAAAGGTGTGAGCAGGGAAACCTTTCACATCACCAACTTTCCTGAAAACAAAAAAATGAGTTGGCTTATTCTCAGAAATGTTCCTTCTGCGTTACGAACACTCATAATGCCATGTTTTGGAGCTTGCAGTTTATAAGCACTGAGCATAAAAAAACATAATAAAATTATTGGGTGAAGGCTGATTCTCAAAGAATTTAGCTTCCATGTAATAAAATGTTCAGCTCATTTATTCATTAAATTCTGTAACTTTTATGCTTTTCAAATGTTTCACTTGATATCTTATATATTTTCTTTACAAAAACATCTCTTCAAATCTTTAAAACTTTCTTCTCTTTTACATCTGTAAAGTGTACAGGTGCTGTATTTGTCTTCCTATGCTGTTTTTAGTTTTTAGCTACCATTTAGTCACTTTTAGCTTTTAGCTAGGCTTTGACAAAGTGAGCCTTCGGTTGTTTGAAGCTGCATATTAGACAGAGTTTGAAAAAAAAAAAAAGATATTCCTGCTGTATAACTTAGGTTAGCAAAGTTTATGAGCTGCTTTGTATAAAAAACTGCAACGACTGAAACAAAAAGGCAAAATAAAATACTGAGAATATTTAGACAACCAGAAGTGTTTCATCTCAGGTTCGTTCCGCTCTGCATCCGGTCTTGTGTGATATTGTTTTAAAACTGTATTTGTTTGTATTAAAAACACAAAACCAGTAGTCAACTTTAGCCTGTTTTTCTAATTTAACTATTGATTTTCTAATTTTATCTTTAGTATTATTTTCGCTACTTTTAACTCAGCTAATTTAATATTAGTTCTGATACTTTTAGCAAATGTTTTACTAATTTGAACTTTTGTTATCATTTAGCTCGGTTTAGCATCTGTTTTGCCTGTATTAGCACAAAGCTACTATTTTAGCTTTTTAAAAATAGTTTTATTTTTAGCTTGTGCTCTGCTAATATTAGCTGTAAATATCAGCAGTCATTCAGTATTCTTTATTTCAGAATATGTCATTTTTCTAGTTATACAAAGTTTATTTTCTAATAAAATTAAATAGGATTTAGTTTGGTGATAAATGTAAAAAAATCTTTAAATCTGTCTATTTGTGGTGTGCATTTTGTAATTTCATTACTTATATGAATTTGAAACATTATGTAGAGGAGAAGGAAAAAAGTGACATACAGTAATAGAGTCTTAAACTTGGAATTTACAGCTGTCAAATAAAAACTTTAAAATCATTGTGAGTCTCACCCAATAAATATGTTTATATACAATTAAACACACGTGCCTTCCTGTTGATATATATTATAACCACACACCATTTACAGTTTTAACCTATTCATTACACAGACATGAGCTTCTGCTGCTCCTCCAAAGAGAATTTCTAAAATAGGAAGCTGTTTTTTCCCTCTGTAGCAGCTTTTAGGCTTCGGCTCAGCTGCTTGGGGCCACCTGCTGCTGAGGGCCAAGTTCGTTCTCACAACTCCTGTCAGATCTCTGAAATAAACATTATTTAATGTGTATTTTAAAGTGTGAAGAGGGCTTTTCCTCTGGTTGTTGTTTCATGTTAAATATGGAGTTCAGTGGGGCGTACTTAACGTGTTCAAATATGAAACAAGTCAGAGAAATAATCATTAGGCTCCAGTTTTCTGTTCAACAAGTTATTTTGTTCCCAGACATGCTAAAACATTTATTTTTTTTATTTGCTCCGTTCTGCCAGTGTCCTATCTCCATTTCACCCCGTCTCTCTCCGGGGCCTCAGCTGTCGTACGGCAGCTCTGACCTCTGAGATTTCGGGGGTCGGCCTGTCAGTGTCTCCCTCAGGGCACAGCAGTGACATTTAACTCAATATCCCAGAAGGATAAGGTTTCTGCCTCGCTCCCCTCCATCTTCCGCCTCCCCGTCTGTCGCTGGAGTGTAAGTAGCCCGGTGCACGCGGGGCCTCCTGCCGTGCAAGAAGCCCTGCACGGCGGGGACCACCATCCCTACCCCGTCACACCCTTGTACCCCAGCTGAGGGATCACCGTGTACCACCCTAACCCCACCGGCCCCTCCCCCTCGCGGCTCATGAACTTTCATGTTCCCGGCTCTTTACAAGTGTTAAGCACGGCGGTGGTGCAGCAACTTGCGCAACTAAGTCGGTCCCTGCTGACTTGCATGGCAACGAGCAAACTGAGAGGGTTGAGTTTGTCACCTCGGGACGTAAAGAGGGGACATATTTTCTGAAGGAGGCGGTGGATCCAGGACCTCGCCGAGACAAAAATTACATTTTTAATCAAGAATTAAACACTTTTAAAACCTATTAAATATGGAGAAACTTTGTTTTAATGTGTAAAAACTCAATAGTTTTCAAAAAAGACGTGGAGCAGAGTAATATAACCTAAGACAGGGATATTCAAGTGGCGGCCCACGGGCCAAATGTGGCCGATGAGTTCATTTTTCAAAAATGCACATATATATACACACACACACACACACACACATATATATACACACACACACACACACACACACATATATATACACACACATATATATATATATACATATATATATACACACACATATATATACATATATATATATTTTTTTTTTTACTTGAATGACACAACCTGTACAATTCAGTCTACCTGTCAATGACTTTAATGAATTATTATTATATTTAATTGAAATCAATTTAAATTTTAAGTCCTAAATGTCCCCTGGGCTGTTGAGTTTCAGTAACTGTGTTCTCCTGAGCAATTTAGCTGAATAGCCTTGACCTACGACTTTTTTAGAAGCCTAGAATTTCATTAAAAGTACGCCTATCGCCCGCCACCTGTCAGGCAGATGTTATAGACCATATCATCTTCTGCGCAAACTCACGTCACACGCTCAGCTGGCTGTGGTGGCCATCTTAGTTAGTTGTTTTATTAAAATATGTCCAGCTGTTCATGAGATATTTTGCAAACGTACACACAAGGGACAAAAAAAGCTTTAGCTTTGGGTGGCGCGTGATCATAAGTGTGGTACTGACAGTGAGGGCGTAATGAAGCTGTGGATAAAGCTCCAGAGTCGGTGTTAGCGGGTTACGTGTTACAGCGTTAGCTGTAGTAAGAATAGAAGTGGCAGCTGAGTCTCTGAATCCAGAATTCCTGACAGGATATAAATAGAGCAGGTGACACCGGCGCTGCGGGCCGTGGCACCACCACCACTCCGCTGCATTTTCCTGTCAGAATGCTCGGCCCATGGCCCCTTGCTCAGGCTCCTGAGTCGAACTTTCATCCGTTGGGAGAAAATGTCTCCTGTGTGTGTGTGGGGGGGGGACGTGTTTGACTCCTCTGTACATCTGTGTCCACTCCTGGCCCGTGGAGATCCTGGTTGTTCGCACCATTCCACACACTTAAGACCCGCACTACATAAAGCAACCGGGGGAGTTGGGAGGAAAAGCGAGCCCGTTGATTAAAAAGTGCTTCTACTTGAGCTGGCTCGGCCGTTCGAGAGAAGGCAAAGAGGTTTTATTGGAAAACTTGAGCTGTGTTGAACGCGGGAGTCTGATTCAGACGGAGACGGATCAGAAGCGATCCGAGCTAACTTTGGATGTTTCAGGTGCGACAAGTATAAAATTAGTTTCTAACGAAGAATCATCACAAAGGAAGTCTAAGCATTGAAGGAATGTACAGTATTTCTGCCTCGCATTCCAGAGTTTCAGTCTGAGATAGTTTGGAGAAATGAAGCGCGGCCTCAGATTATGTGTTGTTAATGACTCTCAGCTGGTACCACCAAACTTTAGCTCAACCTCTGTAAAATGGACTGAATTATCCCCATTGTTGTTTTCTAAGCTCAGTTGGCTAAGGCAGCCATGTTGATGTTGATTAACTTTAAAGAAGTCATCAACTGTGGAGGAAGATCCACCTTTTTTTGTTGTAGGTTAAAATCTGTCATGGTTCATAAGATATTTTGCTAACAGACACGAACACACTCAGACATGGGAAAAACGTGATATGTTTGCTAAAAAACAACAACTTTGATCCAAGTTCTATGTTAATAATTAGGCCTGACTCCATTTAAGTTGTGGTTTGTTTTCTATTTGTACTTTAACTTATAAAGCAATTCTCAGATATATATTTATTTATATCATAATTCTCTCAAAACTTAGTAATAACATTTGAATAATCAAGTTTTTTAATTTATACACATCAGATTTAATTAATAAATTATAAAATCTGATTTAACCTGAAGGTGCCTCAAAAACAAACGTGTTCTCCTTGTCAGACGTTTGGTTTTCCCAGCAGAGTGAGAAATGTCCTGTCCTTAATGAAGCAATCGAATTCTTTAAAAGTTAAAACAGTATACATATATTTCAGCTCGCTCGTAAATCTCCAAACCCTGGACTCAAGAGCCCGTTGAAGCCCAGAGTGTCGTAATAATGTTCACTGGCATACAGCCACCTTTTGGGAGACTTATATTTCATAAATGACATTCTGTGACTAAAGTGTCACAAACCAAACCCTTCTGAAGTTTCATAATAGCAGCCATAAATTAAACAGCTTAGGACATCAGGCCAGCATAGCAGTATGAATCAATATGTACAGTATTTTGTATCCTCTGAAAGATGAACTCTTAAAATTACACAGCATATTCAATTTCTTGTCTATTTTGAGTCCGCTGATCTTATCTAACTAAGACACGAACTCTGTCGTTCAGCTGTAGCTCTTGTGAAGTTAGGAGCCACAAAAACAAACTTTTTATTCAAATTTGTGATGTTTTATCTTTGTTGGGTTTAACTGAATCTTCTAAACCTTCACACCTCGGGATCAAGGTCACGTTTCAGTCTTTAGGATTCACTGAGCAGCACAGAATTCGGAAACGTAATCCCACAGAAGCGCCGCAGAATCTGAAACCTCACCACTCGGGACAAAATGCGACCACCGAGGCTCCATCACCCTGCCATAAACGTTCAGAGGATTGTCCTCCAGAAAGAGAATGAGCGAGGTTCCTCAAGCATCAAATATCAGAGCTGCTCGCAATAAACTGAGTGGAGTTTCTGCAGGAAGTAGTCAGAGCCCACTCATGGCGTAGCAGTTTAATTCTGAAAGAGGAAAGAATGAAACCATAAGCGCAGTTAAAAATCGCATTGAAATGGAAGTGCTGAAGCTAAAAGTAGCAACAGGCTAGCTAAAAGCTGAATTAACACTGCAGGACATGCTCCCAGATGTGCTACAGCTGACTGCTGCCGTTGTAAATAAGCACAGAAGTCCTTAAAATTAAATGTATCTTATGAGTCAGGTGGTGATTTAGAAGTTTTTCCTTTGCTATTTAACTGAGTGGCTTTTTTAAAATGACAGTTATACGACAGAGAGAAATGACTGAAAGAAATATACATCATTCAAAAAGAACTTATTTTACGCCCTTCTCTTCTGACCCGAACGTTGTCCTCGTCTCAGCGTTCTTGTGAGACGAAGACAAAGTGATGGACAGAGCATCTGACAGAGGGGAATTGATGACAGGAAGACGAATAGATGCAGAAAGAGCCAGAGAAATGCCAAAGAAGGAAACACGACCTTATTTGATAAATATAGATCGACCGAAAGCAGAGTTAAGGTGCTTTGTAACGAGCAGCAACTGAATTTTGGACCTCTTGTTGAAAATTGTTTTACGTATACTTAAAAACAATTTCTTTTTCTCAATATTTTCGCAACGAAGGAAATCGTATATTTTCTTTGTACTGAGCTCTAAAAACCGCAAGAATGACACATTAATGATCATAATTAATGCAAATTATGTCTTTTTGCATTTCGGTTTTGTGAGGATGGGTCTTGTATTGAAGGAACTTAACACTGCCTCCTTGTGGATAAGAACAAACACGTTCTCACACATTTATTTATTTTTTAAACTTATGGCATTAATAAATAAACCCATGGTACTAATATAGAGATAAATCCCAACTAGTATGTTCTTAAACCTGACGATGTTTTCCGAGCTGTGATTTGAGCTGCCAACGTCACAGGCTCTAATGCACCCCCATACCATGAGAGAGGCAGGCTTTTGAAAAGTGTACTGATTACAGGCTGGGTGATCCCTCTTATATTTAGCACAGATAGCCACAAAGTATTTCCAATTTTTTTATTCTTCTGACCAAACATTTCCCACTTTGTGTCTGTTAGCACTCTAAACGTGCTTTAGCCAAGAGAAGATGGCAGCATTTCTGAACGGTGTTCACATGGCTCCTTTTTGTATGATAGAGCTTTAAACAGCATTTGTAAATACACAGTGTAACGTGTTTTCAGGTTTTAGTTACGTTTTACACAATGAGCTAAAAAATGTTTTTATTAGAGTAGTATATTTGATCAACTTCTAAGGCCTAAATGTGTTTCAAATTTATCATACTGATGAACCCAAAAAACAATTTCTAGTTATTTGTGTTATATACACTCTGGAAATTTTACTAAATGATATAGAATGAACCGTAAAAATATAATATCATTCTGTAAAGTGTTGGAGGATATTATCTGTTTGTTGTCAAATATCCATCAGTCAACACTTTTGAATTCTAAGCAGAGAATTTGAGGCCCTCGGATTTTGAAGCATCTGGTCAACGATGGAACTTTATTAAACAAATAAACAACAAAAACTGGTCGACAAATCAGCTCAGATTCTTGGTTTATTGGTCAACTTGATGAAAGACTACAAAACGAATCCACAAAAAATCTCTTTCAAGTAATCAAATCTGTACAAACCTAAACTGTTTGGGGTTTTTACAGCTCTGGCTCACATGAATTTGAATATGTGTGTGTGTGTGTGTCTGTGTGTGTGTGTCTGAGTGCTCTTGCTCTAAAATGGTCGAGGATAATGAGACATTATACTGGAATAAGCAAGAGCCCCCACACACGCACTCAAACACACATCTATGGTTGAGATTTTACAGCACAGACGGAGCTCAAAATACACCCACCCGTCCAGAGATGCACAGATTCTGGCTTCGTTGGTCGATACCGATTTCTGATTTTTGTACAGCTCTGATCTGCCCGACTCCACACAGAAAAGACCCAGGTGGGGTTTTAACCTGCAACCTTTTTGCCGTGACGCAACAGCTCTAAACACTGCACCACCGTGCCTGTTTCAGTACAAAAACAATTATTAAAAAAAAAAATTCTTAGGTAAAAAATGAATGCAGTCCTGCTGCAGTTTAGTGACTGGAGTTCAGTTTGTTGTGGTTTGGAATGTCTGAATATAAAACACATTTATGTTTTAATTTCTCTGGATAATCTAAAAATTTAGTACTGTCAACCTCAGTGTTTTCTCAAATACTTTTTCCAAGGTTTTGTGGTAAATTGCAGATTTAACTGGCTGTTCACAATAAAATGTTTAAATGATAAACCTTTACATAAAACATGGTCACTCAGCTTTTTGTCAGATTAGATTGTTCTAAAGAAAGGCATTTACAGTATGACTGATGAGTTGGTTATATCCAGGAAGAAATAAAAACTGGACTTCGTTCCTGCAGTTTCAACTTTAAAATAGTCATTTCAATTTAATTTCTTTTCGGATTTACGGTCTCCTGGATGACTGAGAACCGACACCAGCAAAAATTAGATTACAGCTACTATTTTGATTTTTGTGCGCAGAACTGCTCCGCATATTTCTTTTACCGCCACATGATAACCATATGTAGCTATATGTAACATGCAGCTTTGGCCAAAACGTTTCGTTATTAAACCTCAGGTTCATTTTACTGTAGCCATCATCGTTTCTCTTAATAATAATTCAGCACATCAGCTAAACAAGACACACAATAAAAACAGAAATAAAATATTGTGCTGACATTTTAACTGTCTAACATCTTTATTAGCATCATTAGCATTGCTAACAGTAACAGCAGTCAGATTTTTGAGTGTCGACCAGCAGATCACTAATCGAGGCTGATCGGGCTGAATATCAGTCGGTACCGGCCACAAGCAGATTCCACGTGCATCTCTACTGTGCTCCCTCCTACGAGTAAACATCTGCGGGTGAAGTTTATCCTGTTAAATTTCTCAGTAATCATCAGGCAGATTACTGCAGAGACCAATGCTCTGGTTTCAAACATGTCCACTGGGAGGGTGTTTAAGAAAAAGAGGGAAAAAAATGTATAAATTGTAATAATTTCGAACAAAATGTACATGTGATTTTTACGGTCACTTGCGCACGTTCACACACCCACTCAGACAATTCATAACAATAATGCTTCAAGAAGTACAGTTAAAAAAAGGAGGGAAAAAAAAAGAAAAGCCCTGGGTATACGTTTGATTTCTGGCTGTTTGGTGAAAGAAAGGAGAAAAGAGGTAGAGAGGGCAAGAAGGATCAGGATCGAAGGTCGAAAGCAAACTACTGATGTCATTTCTTAGCTTTCCTGGGAGGAGTGACGGGGCGACCGGTGCTCAGACCGCCTCCTCCGCCATAAAACAGCTTCTTATCTGCAGGTTTTAAGATCTACAACGAGAAAACCACAACAAAAATAAGGAATCGCGACAATTACAACTCAGTGGGTACAGCGAATGTTTCGGCCCAGTTCTTACCTGGAACGAGCACATCAGGGTCTCGTCTACGCTCATCATCGCCCCGGCGTTGTCAAACTCGCCACAGTAGTTCGGGGCTGAGAACAGCGTCACCAGCTGCCTCTTTGCAAAGAACTCGTAGCCGTCCTCGACCACCTGGAAACACACAAAAGGATGTTAGTAAATTTCCCTGGAGAACAGAAACAAATGACTTTAAAAGGGCTGAACCCACTTCTGTCACTTACATAATCAAATTAGTCAACAGAATTGTTACTTTTTTCCAATAACTACCACTTGTATAGTCATTTTTAGTACTCAAAGACTAGAAAAAATTTAGTTTACTATCAAACAAGAGCAGCTTAAAATGTAAACAAATGGAGCTTGGTTCCTGATTAACGATGACATCATCCTATTGGTGCCTTTTCCACAGGTTTTAATTTTTCTTCTTAATTAGTCACTACTTTTAAAAAGAATCAGCAAAAGAAGACCAACAAAACAATGTGGTTAAAATGTGTTAAAATAAAACATTAAAAAACCGGAACATTATATTATTCAAAAATATTTTTTTGTGGCATAGGACAAAGGGAAAAAAAGTTGAAAAATAAAAACTTTAGTCAAAATACTGAGACAAACTAACTAAAATCAAATAGAAGTAAACAAATAGGATTTGGCATTTTACAGGTTTTTCTGATGATTCTGTACTACTGTATTTTTTTCTGAACTTCCACCTGCTGCAGTTCCACTTTTATAGGTTAAAACAATGGCACAGACCTCTTACTGTAATTGTAAAGAGGAAATTTTACTACATTTCAGACATTTATAGGAACCATTGGAGCATAATGACATCAAACTATTCTAAAACAACATTTAGCTGTATCCTGCAACAAAGTGACTACCTCTCATCTGAAATGTCCAATTGAGCAGGATTTAACTGAGGAAAGTGCAACATAACTAGTATTTGTAACTTTCATGCAACGCCACACAAACTAGAACACTGAATTAAATATACTACATTTCTTCTAACAAATTTATTTAAATGTTACATCATGGAGCAATATCTTCCTGAACTCAAACTTTAGACCCTCTCCTCTTGATTGAAGTTATCGCACTGACCTGATGAGCTCGACAAATCAGGTCCATGTCATGTTTATGAAGAAACTTTGTGACAACGTCTGCGCCGAAGGTGAAGGAGACTCCGCGGTCGTTCTCCCCCCAGCCCAGCACGTCCTTATCCGGGTCGGCCCACAGCAGGTCACACAGGAGGCCCTGATCGGGCACGTCCGTGGGGCGCATGACCCGTCTCACCTGTTCCATGGACTGGAGGTCTGGGGACAGGCCTGAGGAAAATAAGCGCAGATTTAAATGATGGAAAAGAAAATATTTGGCATTTGTGATGCTTCAGTGTATTTTTGGATGGTCCACAGGTCTTTAACCAGTTTAATTTTCTCACTTAGAATGTGGGAAAACAGAAATCAAAGTGACACTTTTATTTAACATTTATTTGGTCACGTACACTTACAATAGAACCTTACCTTTATTGTGCTTAAAGAATTTCCAAACAGTAAATGCATTTGATCTATTATGTAACTTTATGTTTGAAGCTGAAGATGGAATATGACCCTGAGGTGTCGCGTTTCTGTTTACATATTTTGATCTCAGACGCTTATGAACATCAGATAACAGTGTCTCACAGAAGCTACCTTTTTCTCTGAACTCTCTGTCCATTTTTAGACAAGACCAACTTTTTTTCTGCCTGTGTGGGGAGGGAGAGCTCACCCGGTAACTAGGTAACAGCAGGTACAGGGAGCAGCAAAGGCTAAAAAAAAACGTAGAAACACCCAAATGAGTGAATACTGTAAGACACTGGGATTTGTGTTTGGATTTCATTTGTTTTTCTACAATGCGGAAATCATGGAGTCCTTTACGTGTGCCAATTTATGTCTTGCAGCAAAATCAGAGCAAAAGCCCAGCTGCCAACTGGGCTATAAAAATCATAGTTAGAAGCACAGCAGTCAATTTTAGAACCACTGTTTGTTAAAACTGTATCTGCTGGTACAGGGAGGAGAGAACATTAAAAGAGTCAATAGTACAGGCCTTTGACCATGATGTTGACAGAGACAACAGAACGTAGGTTGAATGTTTGCTCTGGATGGGAACTAAATTTGTTGAGATTACCTCCATGGCAACAGAAGATCTTCTCGTCAACAATGGCTGCAACAGGCAAACAGTTGAAGCAGTCGGTGAAGGTCTTCCACAGCTTTATGTTGTATCGCCTCTTACCTGAGGAAAGAAACCACCGTTACTGGGTCACAATCTTATCTTGGGACTTATAAAACCAGCTGCACGCAGTGTACCAGATTAGAAACATCTTTTACATAATCCTGGCTCTGTGAAACAGAGAGTCATGTGATTATTCACTCCTAATACTGCTTGATCACACTCCTTCACCAGAAGTCTGGAGGACTGAGAACATTTCCAAATGTGCCTCTAAGAAGCCGGTTTCACTGTCAGGTTTAGAAGAACTGAGGCTCACAATTTTTATGATTAACTTTTAGGAAAGGCGCTCGCAATCAATGCAACCCAAATACATGCAAACACAAATAAATAAACATACAGACAAATAAACACATGTGGCTGTAAGAAAACTGTCTGTGTGCATGCTGAATTACTTACACTCATCATAGAAGCCATATATTCTGTTAATAGATGCACACTCATGGTTTCCTCTCAGCAGAAAAAAGTTTTCTGGGTATTTGATCTTGTAAGCCAGCAACAAGCAGATGGTCTCCAGGGACTGCTTGCCTCTGTCTACATAATCACCCAGGAACAGGTAGTTGCTCTCCGGAGGAAAGCCTCCATATTCAAACAGCCTCAGAAGATCATAGTATTGCCCGTGGACATCCCCTGGAGAGATGAGAAGAGTTAGGCTTTGTTTATGTTTTCTTCTTTGGATTGATGCAAAGCCTGTCTGCAGTGACCTGTGTTTGTGTTTATTACATGTGGAACAGTGTGTGTGTGTGTGTGTGTGCTGAAACCTGCAGTTATACCCTAACTAGCTGTGTGACTAACGTGACTACAAACAAGAGGTTATATTTTAATGCAGATTTGAATTTTTAGGTATGTTAGGATTTAATACGTTTCATTTAAGGTCCTAACATTCCTTGAAGGATTGCATGTCACCTGCCAGCAATAATGGCTATACCATAGCAACGAGTTTTAACACAAACTTACAGCTTAGTTGAAATAAGAAAATTTTTATATGAAAATCTGAATTCACTCATCATTTTAGTACATCTTTTGTTAATCAATATTTGATTTCAAAATTTAAAAAAAACTTTTTGTGGTGAAAACCTTTTCCATGCTGTATTTACAGTAGAAATGTTGCCTGGCTCATGTTGATCAGCTGTGGTGATCATCTTGAATTGGTTTGACTCCAAATGTTAATCTGTTCTCAGTGTAAATCTAATGATTGCTTCCTGGTTTTTCCATTACAACTCATTCATTGGTTTGGGAGATATTTTACTAACACACAATATATTTTATGATATATTTTTTTTTTTTTAACTTTCAAATCAAAGTGGAGGCTAAAACGTAGGCTATGCTTCTGCAGCAGTAGCATTGGTTAGATGTTGTTCCGATGCTGTAGGTTGTGATTTGCACAAACAAAAGTAGGGAACTTAGGAAAAGGAACTGTCCAGCTTGTAAACACCACCTCATGTCAAGTACGACCAACTACTATTTAAAAACAACATCTGAATCGTCATCTTAACGTGACTCGAGACAGTTATTTGAATGTGTGAGCTTGTATTTAGTGTGAAGATAACTGTGATTATCTGCTCATTGAATTGTATTTTTTTTACAGCGCACAACTTCATCAGCAAAAAACTCAAGGAGGGGCAAGTCCAGAGTAAAACAACATGATATTAGACGTAAATATTATACTCTGTCCTTCAGATTTCTAACCAACCAAGGTCACGCTGTGTTCGTCCTGTAACAACATAAGTATTAATCTATGATTTGTTACATAAATGTTATTTTTTTGAAAATGAGAATGCTAGGACAGCTATAAGGTTTGACATCTTATTACAAAATCTACCACAAACATAAACGCTTTGAGAAAACTCCCCTGACTCCAAAGAAAACAACTAAGCCTCACCACAAATCTTCAGGGGGGCCTCAAGTTCGAGCAGGATCGGCTGGCTGAGGAAGATCTCCCGGGATTTGAGGCAGAGTCCACGGATTTCATTCTCTGTCAGCTGAACATTCTTACCAGGTCTGGAGCCTTTCACTTTGGGGAAATGGATTTAAAAAAGGGGTCAATCATTAGTGGGGAAACACACAAAGGGTGACTCCATTATTTGTTTTCATTTCATGACAATCCTTATCAGTTCTGGGTTGCAAACAGTCAGCATATTTTTTACACTTTTCTATGCAGTATTTATTTTTAAGTGCATAACCATGATCAAAATATTACAACTCATTTTTTAACTGGAGTGCTTGTGTGCAAATATACAAGTCGTCCATTTATAGTAGACATATACATGAAATATAAATTTCGGGACAAATGGTAATAAATCTAACCATCTCATGATATTGAAACAGGACAAAAACGTTTCGGACAGCAAATCTAATGTGAACTATTACAGTATTTAACATAAAAAGTCAACTTTAGTTGAGAATAATGTTTTACATAGTTAAATATTAGTAAATACTTATTTAACGAGCTAAACCAAACCGATATTCACCATCTGGCACAAGTCAAATATTGTGCTTCAATTCTAAAACGTCAAATATGACTAACTTGGTAGCCTTTCATTGGCGGCTTCTTCCTTGTTGTTAGCTAAAATGGCACCTCCGTGAAATACCGAGTCTTACCTTCCAAAAGACGCTGTATAATGGAATCGATGTTCAACTTGTCGGCTTCCGCCATATTATTTCCCTTGTCTTGGTCGTTTTTGTTCGACTTCAGCGAATTCAAGACGTAGTAGCGAGTGTAAAGCGTCTGCCAAGATATAGATGGCTCAAGTTGTTTCGCGATAATCGGCTATCGTTAGCCCGCTAGCTGGCTAACCTTGGGGAATAGATGGCAACCTCAAAGTGTGAGGCTGAAGGCTGAATTGTTGACTGTATGATGGCTGACATGTGCTTGCAGAAATTTAAAGTAGACTGCGACTTTAAATATGATAGACAAATACACTTTTAAGTGCTTGTAATTTCTACTGCAGCTACTAGCACCATGCCATCGACAAAAAAGGTTAGGCGAGCGTTAGCCGAAAGCGAGGTGAACGGAAGTTGTCCGACTGTTTTTGCGCTACCATTGGTTAGAATTTCTATGTAGGCGGTGCTTGTGGCGTCTAATCTGTTCTTGGATTGGCTGTGTTCAATGTACGTCAGTATTTACTAATCTCAAAACCGCATTGTTCAAGAGCCATTATTCTTAAAAACGTGTCAAGCTTTGCTCGCTGAGAATATTTTTTTAAACAGTAAATGTTAAATAAATGTATATTTTTATTTATTTAAGATTTGAAATTGCTGTACAGTAGCGACACCCACGAAAGTGACCAAGAGGGCTAGGATTGACGTATCTTGGCATGACGCAATGGGTCCACAACCATTTATAAACCGACAATTACAAATGCATCTAGTAGGTGGAGTTAGACGCCATTTCAAACTACTGTAAATCTCCTCCCTCGCGGCTCTTTGGTACTTGCAGCCGGGTTACGTACCGGCAGACCTGTGAAGGAGTAGACACTGTCTGAGCGCCTGGCAACACCAATCGAGTGATTCATTCCAAAGTTGAGAGATGGCTTCGTTTAGTTTACGCTTTCATTAAGCTGAAAATGTCTGTAACTTGATTAATCGTCAACTTCTCTAGTTTAGGATAGTAGTCCTGTTCATAGTATATAATATTCCAGCAATGAAGTTGATTAGTAAGGATATAGAAAAAGATAATGCCGGGTAAGTGAGTGAATGTGGTAGCTAATATTAGCAAGCTAAAACAGCATGCTAGCTACAAACATCATGTGTCAACCAAGTAGTTGAGAATGTGTATTTAAACTACATTTACGCTAGCATTAACGATGGAAGTGTATATAGATATTTTACAGAACACTAAATATTACATATTGTGTCGAGACTCGCCTGCTTGGGCATTATGGAGAACAATATCCATAGTTTATGTTGCAATTACTGCATAATTGTTATTCTAGTATTTGCATCCTGACTTGTTAACATTATTAGACAAATATCAATTAGAAAACTAGTTTTAATGTCTACAAACACTTTTTCAGTCAGGTGACTCTGATACCAGAGGAGGCAGAGGATATGTGGCACACCTACAACCTGCTCCAGGTGGGGGACAGCTTGAGAGCCTCAACCATCAGGTAACCAGTAACTATTCATGTGAAGATGACTGTCGAAACCTGGCAATCTACAACTATTTCATTAAAGATTTGGATCTGAGAACTTGTATGTAACACTTGTATAATCCCTTTTGTATTAGTGCTGCACAATACATCCAAAATTCATCGATATCGCAATATCACTTTGTGCAATACCAATACTGCAAAGAACTCAGAGAAATATAGACACCAACTGCATGTGACTTTATCAGAACTGATACATAGTGCATATTTCTATAACTGAGCCAGATGCCACACAATTGATTGTATTTATCTGGTGGGTCCAAAACAGAAACAACCCACTGGTTTTCAGTAAAATAAAAACTGTATAAGGTGTTAATTTAGCAAGGATAAAAATGATGAAGAGCTAACAACCTACAAAATTTCTCTATTAATTCAAGGTTGAATACCACAATAACATCCTTATTTCTATAATTTCACACTTGTTATATACAAACCTCCAGGGTACAAAGCATTCTGCTGGTAGATATTAAGGTTCAGAAATCAGCTGTTTATGATTGGTTTGGCAAAGATATTCTGCTTGGACCTAATCTTACTAAATCTCAGTAATTCATCCTTGATTTTACATAGAAAATATTATTTTTAGCCACTTTATACTCAGGAGTCGCAGAGACTGAAAGACAATAAATGAAAATATTAAGACTGAACTTGATCCAAAATGCAGTAATTTATCCTAAATCATAGTCAAATTGAACTCAATAAAAGATTTATTCTTTTATTAATTCTTTCTTTGATACAAAATGGCCGTGATCAGTTTGAACTGTCTCTTGTTGTCTGTTTTGTTCAGTACAAGTTAAAACTGGGTATTGGACAAACAATTTAAGTCCTTCTCTTGGCTTTACAGAAAGGTGCAGACAGAATCAACGACAGGAAGCGTGGGCAGCTCGAGAGTTCGGACCACTCTGACGTTATCTGTGGAGGCCATCGACTTTGACTCCCAAGCTTGTCAGCTGAGAGTAAAAGGCACCAACATCGAGGAGAACCAGTATGTTAAGGTGAGAGATTCATATCATCCCTATAGGTGAACCTTGAAGTGAATGATGTGGAAAGAAAAGCTAGTCTGTATTTGCTTATATTTAAGATCATAATGTACAACCTTTTAAAAATGATCATCTATTTTGTGTTGCTGCTTCTATTTGTGAGAAACTTCTCTACATTTCTATATAAAATGAATCGTACAGACCTAATTGGTGACTTGTGTGGGTTTTTATGTAGTTAAAAAGTGCCTGTGATGCTGTTGGGTTTTTCAGATGGGGGCTTACCACACGATCGAGCTTGAGCTCAACAGGAAGTTCACTCTCGCTAAAAAGTGCTGGGACAGCGTTGTGCTGGACAGAATTGGTAAGCAGGTGCTTCATATGAACTCTAACTGCAACCACAACCACTTGTTTAACTTGATCCGAGCAGTCACAGCAAATAAATCCCCATCAGCTGTAAAATCATAGCCATCTTTGTTGTGTTAAGTAGGTGGTAGGCATTGCATGTTAATTCATGTACTTTTCAAATACTTAAAAAAAAATTAATGTGCAATAAAATATTACGTTCTCTCTCTCGTCTCGTCGTTCACCCTTTAGAGCAGGCCTGTGATCCAGCTCAGAGGGCAGATGTGGCAGCTGTGGTAATGCAGGAAGGTCTGGCCAACCTGGTGCTGGTGACCCCCGCCATGACTCTGCTTCGGGCTAAAGTGGAGGTCACCATTCCTCGGAAGAGAAAAGGAAGCTGCAGTCAGCACGAAAAGGTCAGTCGTCGTCATGTTGTCTGGAAATGAGGCCTCGCCCTGATCTGGTCTTTTTTTATGTTTTCTTTTGACACATTTTCCAAATCAGTGCTGTACATCAGAAAAAAATGATATTTTGTGTCCAAGTTTAGTTCTTTTTAAAGAAAAGAAATGTGCCTATGAATGAGGTAAACTACACTAAATGGAGGATTTTGTTTTGTAAATTGTTTTTCTGTCTGCAGGCGTTGGATCGGTTCTATGAGGCTGTGATGCAGGCGATTCTTCGCCACATTAATTTTGATGGTAGGACTCCACTTCCATGTCTCTCCTCATTCAGAAGCTCCTGTTTTGTTACATGCTTCATTTGTAGCAATTATCACACCTTTGCTTTAAGCTCTAACAGTTATTTGTTGTCTTTTTCAATGAATCAAAGTGTTCACATTTTGACTTTGCTCTCTGTTAGTGGTGAAGTGCATGCTTGTGGCCAGTCCAGGGTTTGTGAAGGACCAGTTTTACACCTACCTCTTTAAGGAGGCGGTGCGACAGGACAACAAGGTCTTGCTGGAAAATCGACCGAAGTTCATGCTGGTCCACTCGTCATCGGGTCATAAATATTCACTTAAAGGTACGAGCTGCGCCGCGCTTTGAGTAAAACAGTCCAACCTTGTCGCGAGCCAAAAACATAATGAGATACTTGTTTGACAGAAATCCTATGTGACCCCGCTGTGACGAGCAGACTTTCTGATACGAAGGTAACCAAACATCCTGTGAATGTGAATCCATCGCCGCAGTTTATTAATCTGTTTTGTTTGGATATTACTCTGAGTGTTGATTTTCACAACATTTTTTTTATTCCAAACTGCTAACTTTCAGGCAGCAGGAGAGGTGAAAGCCCTGGAAGACTTCTACAAGATGCTTCAGCACGAACCCGACAGAGCCTTTTACGGGTGAGACGAGACGGACCACAACAACCAGCTCTGACCCACAGGAGGTTCATTAAAAACCAATCTTTCCTTCTTCTGCACAGAATTGCTCATGTAGAAAAAGCAGCCGATGCTCTCGCCATCGACACCCTGCTCATCAGTGATAAGTTATTCAGGTACATTTTGTTGTCATCAATCTAAAAGCTCTGGGAGATTTAAAATGTTGTCAGTTACAATTATACTACACTCAACCTTTTTCCCTCAGACATCAGGATGTCCCCACTAGAAGTCGTTATGTTCGGTTGGTGGACAACGTGAGAGACAACGGTGGAATTGTCAGGTAACTTATCTACAACCAACAAATAAACAGCTGCTTTAAGATTTTATATTCATGTATTGGGCTGTACGTTTTATCTGGGTTCAAATGTTTTACACAAAATGATTGTATTTCCCAGTGATGCTAAGTTGTTTTATTTTCATGCAGAATATTCTCAAGCCTTCATGTATCCGGTGAACGTAAGTAACTGAACAGTTTTGCAGCCTTTTAATCCTACCTCTGATTTAACAAATTTTCAACCAGTTTACAGTGAAAATCACGAGGTCGTTTCCATTATTTAGCATGTTGCGGTGGTTTGATTTTATCCTGATTTTTCCTCAGAGCTGACTCAGCTGAGCGGAGTCGCCGCCGTCCTGCGTTTCCCTATCGCGGACTTGTCGGAGCCGGAGGACGACAGCAGCTCAGCTGAAGACTGAACCAGCAGACCAGAGTTTTATTTTAAAAGTGAGAAGAAAAGAAACGCGTCGTTTCAGATAACATCGCAATACTCTGTGCATTGGACATTAAAGCTGCTGCGGTCGAGGTTTCCTGCGTCTCCAACAGCAGCACCTTTGCCTTCTCGACGTGGAGGCATGACTGCTTTGATTCTTTTGGGTTGAAGGCGTCTTCCAGACAGGTTGTAGCAAAGTTGCAATATTCAAATGAAAACAAATCAACTTTGTAGCAGCAAAACTAACCCTCTTTTATCCAGTTGTATACACAACTTTTCTTGCAAATAAACATCAGAAGCATAATGTCATTTCACTCGACTGTTCAAATTATCGTGTTAAAAAAATCACGTTAGGCCGAGATATAAAAATATATTTTATTAGATTCACTTCTTTCATTTTAAGTTTGAAGACTTTGTAGTTACAGGTCACATACCCCAACAACTACTGCATATCAACAAACCTTTAATCAAGTATGTTCAGGATTTTTTTTTTTTTATTACAGCAGCACGCCGGTTCCTCCTATTCTCTGGCAAAACGTCAAATGTCTAAGCAGCTAAAACTAAAGTGCGTTTTTAAAGGCAGTCAGTGTCGCCTTGCATGTAAACTGGCTGCACTTTGCATCACTCAGGACACTGGTAGCTCTTAATCCAAGCTAAATCCTCCATCGTGCCCCAGTGCAGGTAGATAATGGAGCAGACAACCATGACGTGCATTATCTGGTGGCTGTTGCCCCAGTTGTCGAACAGGCCCGGGCTGAAGCGCTCTGGGATCTGGATGATGTTCACCAGTCCTCCCAGTACGGCCAGAGTGTCCATGATGACGAAGAGACGCATGGAGTTGGGACTGCCCACTCCGTTTCCGTAAACCCGGAACAAGAAGAGGAGGAAGCGGAATAAGGCCTGCCAAACAAAAGCTCTCAGTCGCAGGACGTTCGTGTGGGCCGTGGTGGCACAGTAGATCCCATAGGCTGAGAGGACAACGTAGACCAGCAGGGCGGTCCGCTGCACGGTGGGGTAGCAGAGGAGGGTCACGTAAATGATGGGAAGTGCCCCTGAAGAGGGAGAGGAAAGGTTATTTTGAGCTAAGATTTGATGTAGGATTGGAACTTGACTTGATGTGAAGCAGGTTAATAGAGTTCAACTTTATTTTATTTTAGGATTTAGTAAAAAAAATAAATTACATTATGGCAAAAAAAGGGGGGAAAATGCACGCTTTCTTCTGTCTGGCACTCTTATATTGACGCTTATCACAGGAAGAAGGCTTTTTAGAAGATGTGCTTCCAAAAAATAGAGTTCATTGTGTGTAATATTTTAAGATTTTCAAATATATCAATTCCATTAGAACATGTACTAACTTCTTTAGCGACATTACCCAGTGTGTTAACTAGGCAGACCCCGAACATGTCCAGGGAGAGAAGGGTGTCGTACACATGCTGTCCTCCTCTGTGGTTCATAAACAGGTGGTAGAGGACCGAGCCGACGGTGGGACTGAGGCAGGCCAGGTAGTGGGCTACACATATCCAAGTGCTGTCCACCTCCATCCAGGGGATACTGTAAGGCAGCAGCACCAAGAACAGGAGGAACGGGATGCCTGAGGTGAAGGGGGGAAAAGTAAGAAGTTAGATTGAATTTGTCCGAGACGATACAGGAAAATACTACATAGCAGGGATCTTCTAGGTAATAGATTACATGAAGAAAATCCAACTCTATTAATTACACATAAGGACAAAGACCTGATTGTACACTACATTTGATACAATTTAAACCCAAAAGTTAACCCTTCTGAAGTAAAACAAACTTCACACTAAAAATACATGAAGTTGGTATTATGTGAATGTTCAGATTTGTTTTTAAGTCACTGTTTTACCTGAAAATTGAAAAAGTATAATTTTTGTTTTTCTGTTGGTCCCAGTCAGAGGACCTTCTGTTTAAAACATGTTGAGTGTTTTTAGTAAATAACTACAGAACGTGACGACACAAAAATTTTTTTCACATAAACGGTTTACTGTTTTTATTTTATTTTTTTAAGTCACATTTCCAGTCTGACATTAAATCAGAAGAACTACATTAAAACAGCCCAACAAAAGTTCTGAATGAAATGCTGAAAGTTGTTCCTCTTGGTTTGGTTTTACACCTGGAACAGCAGTTTGATGCACAGAGGAACCAGAGCAGTGCTGTAATACTTGTTCCCATCACTTCCCCTCAGTAAGAGCGTTACTGGTAACGAACTTATGTGATGACTGAGGACAAAAACCGGATGAGAACGTGTTGGACTAAAAATAACATGACCTAAAAGTATCAGAGCCCATCTTTTTTTGGTTTTGCACAACAGAAGTCAAACTACAGTTTTTAAAAATAAACTATTTTTGATGTTCTGAGTCTCACTAGGAATTCAAATGAACAGCGTCAGTCACATTTAAAGACCTAGTTAACTGTTGGATACTTCCAATCGGGATCCCCAGAACAGATTACAGCTAATACCCTACATCCTCATCAGGGATGCTTGTAATTGGTCAGAAGTGAAAGTAGTGGACACGTGGTGACCGGCTTTCTTTGTAGCTTCTCTTCAAAGAGAACAGCTCCTCATTAACCTCAAAGATCTGCCTTAACAGTCTTTTAAAGATATAATCTGAAAGAGTTGTAGTTAAATCTGGACTTACCATGGGTGTAAATGTTTCCCAGCTCATTGTGCACATAGAAGAGGCTCCCGAGGCACCCCTGAGCCGTGGACACGGGCCGGTAACCCGTCAGGACGTACTTGTTGAACTGCAGGTGCGGAGGGGTCCTCGCAAAGTCCAAGAGCCGCGGTTCCTGATAAAGCACAGTCATGACTTCGTGCACTCAGTGCCCTAATCTACAAGTTCCTCTACATTTACATCCTAACAGACTGCACTCGGGTTTCTCAACTACAGAAGATCTTGTCCCCCGAGACTCATCGGACAGGTGTAAGTCCGAGCACGCAACCTGTTGAGCTGTCTGAGTGGCACTGTTTGAGACGGACCAATCAGCCAACCGCTCACACTCCTAATCTGGGGTAATCCTCGCAAAAAGGCCATGTGCACTGCTGTAGATTCTCCTAGTCACCGTTCACGAGCAGCTCACCCTTCAGCCTCCGACAACTGAGTAAAATACAGAAGTTTTACTGAACAGGAAACGGTTTTATCACTCGTGTCTAATGTGCTGCCGTCAGGATTATTCAGGGATTAAAACATGAACCAGGTGGGGATTGTCTTCATGCTGACTAAAACAGAGGTTCTCAAACGGGGGTCTTCAAGCTGCAGCTTGGTGGGTCCTCAAAAATATAATTTTGTTTCAAATTTAAAAAGAAACTGCATACGGGGAACAACGCAACAGTAAAACAAACACTCAAACAAAATATAATTATTCCCAAGGCATTTCAGTTAAAATGGCAGTTAATTTTAAAATCAGCTTGAAGTTTATGAGGAAGTCCCTGGAAACATTTCACCCCTGTAACGTGTCCTCAGACCCAATAGGTTTAAAAAACCCGCTTTAAAACATTACATGCATTTTCTCTGTAACATAAATACAAGTGACATTTATTAGGATTTGATGTTTTAATCAAATTATACACAACAGATTCTTCCATCAAGTAAAAAAAATCACTAATTTCCTTAAACTAGACTGAAACATTGTACCGTTAAATTGAATACAAGTTTTGTTTTGCAATAAAAAAAGACAGCTTTAGTAAAAATCATGTAA
>JAVKLF010000047.1:7910133-7921035 GCA_034783495.1 Millerichthys robustus
ATTTCAATGTTAAATGTAGCAAAATACTACGGTAGATAGAAACTAAAAGATTAGCTAAATGTTTGCTAAAAGCTTAAAATAAAAACTAAAAGCAGCAAAAATGCTACCCAAAACTAGAAGCAGATTATCATAAAGTAGCTAAATGCTTGTAGTTGGCTCGGTTGCCTCACAGCAGAAGGCGCTGAGTTTGAGCCCTGGTTTGGACCGGGGGTCTTACTGTGTGGAGTTAGCGTGTTCTCCTCATGCTTGCATGGGTTTTCCCTGGGTACTCCGGTTTCCTCCCACAGACCAAAGTCCATACATGTTAGGCTGCCTTCAGGCCCAGGCCATAGAAGCAGAAGAGATCTGGGATCTCGGTGGGATTTGTCCGGTTAAATAAAAGTTAGTAAAGTTTGCTTGAGTGTGAAAATGACTGAGAAAGGGAATTGTTGGTGGTAGTGGGGGTGGGAGGCAGAGCTATTTCCGTCTGTTCAGCTGTCCTGTTTTTATGGTGTTTGCTTGGTCTTTCCTTCTCTGTAATCCTAATTTTTGTTCCCCTTTCAATCCAACGTCTGCAGCTTAATGAAACAGATCAAATCAGTAAAATATAAAAAAAAGAAAACAGCAGTTGCTCTCATTTTTTTAGGTCATGTTTTGCTGAGTAAAAAGTCAAGACTACAGCAGAGCAAAGACGCCGTACCGGCCCCACGTGGACCCCCAATACATGCCTCAGCTGTATGTAGTCCTGATTGATGGCAGCCTATGGGGCTCATTTATGGTATTTGGTGAGGGGAGGGTCCCTGTCCTCTTTTTCTAAAGCTGGGAACCTCCAGGAGAGAGCAACCAAAATTAGTGCTTCCATGATGAGAAAGGTGCTGGGCAAAAGTTTTAAGCCAACCAAGCCTAGTTTCTTTAGGCTATATTTCAAAACGCAGCCAGACTCTCTTTAGTTTCAGTTCTTACATCAAACCATGACATGTAGCACAGTGTGTGCTTAAACATGAGAAAGGTCAGTCATCCTTTGGTTTATTATTTAAGATTTTAGCTGACAGCTCTTTGGGAACCATGTTCTTTTTCTACTAAAACTCTTTTTATGGGTTATGTTTTTTTTTCCATTTATTTATTTGACTTTGATATTTGATTTGTTTTTACAGATTCAGCTAAAGAAATAATTATTTTTGTGACACAGTAAACAAAGTGCCTCAATATGTAAAAAATGTCCCACTGCAGAAGGTGTGCGTCTTTTTCTGTACCTTTCGGAAAATAAACACGCTTCAAGAAACACTGGACAGATTTTAACTAAACTTTCAGAAAGTAAAAACACAATGTACATCTAAAATATATTTCTAATACCCTAATTCAAGATGGTGGCCAAACCACATCAAATTTATTAATTGTATTAATTCTTTTGCTGGTATCCTTCTTTTCCTGGCTGCGATCCAGATACAAATTTTTTTTTAAAGAATGAAATCAGTCAAAAACTTAACTGAAAATTTGTGGATAAAGTAGGCAAAATTCAAACAAAAACTTGAAAGATCTTCCTAAGAACTGAAGAAAATCACTTTAAAAAGTGACACGGAAGTTTGTTTGGATGCTAAATCAAAAACTAAAAAGTGACTTAAATGTTTTGCACAGTGGGGAAGTTCATCATAAGTTTTGTTTCCTATAAAATAAAAGAAGATAAAACTACCAAACAAACAAAAGTCAAATATTCTGCACTGCGTGTTAGCTCAGTGTTGTTGCTGTCATTAACATTTGACATGAAGCTGTAAAAGTTTATGTAAATCAAGTTTATTTGTCCTGTTTGAGATTACAGAGTTCAGTTTTGTTCTTTGTTTACAAAGCAGGTCCTAATCACCGTGTCAGTAGTAAAAAGAGGTGTTGGTATTTCTCAGAACTGCACCGTCAGTCAAGGCCGAGTTGACAAGCATCATCGTTGGAGCCACACCAACGACCATCCCGCCAACTGCTTTCAGGTTTCACTGCTGTTTATACACCTAATAACATCCACGGATGTGACGGTGAGCACCAACCCTCACAGCAGAGAGCAGACTCATTATTTATAAAGCTGATGACTTCAGGATATGTTCACACCGAACAGATGATGGCCGTAGAGCAGCTCAGGAGTCCGACTGAACAGAAAGCAGAGCTCAGACTCGTCCTTCCGGGTTCAGTCTTTGTCCACAATGACCGCCACAGCAAAAGACAAAGCAAAAGGAGGGTAAAATTTAGTTGTCCTCGAGCGTGTCCTTTGCCTCTGTTTGGCCTTATTAGTCCACAGATGACACCAAAGTCAATCCTGTCTGTTGGCATTGAATTCACCTCATTCCAAGACTTCGCAGCCTATTTTGGAGCGTCAGTAAGCCGACCCGCTCGGCCACCTCCTCACACTCCTCCCTGTTTTTCTTACTCTACTTCGGCTCTGCTTTCCTGCCAAACCTGATGGTGTGGCTAAAGTTAGCCCACCTCTTGAGCTAATATATAAGACCCCAAGGGGCCGATACATACATGTCAGTCACATCGGCTTGGCGTAGGCTTCTCTTCTTGACCACCAACAACCCCACAAGCTTGAGAGATGGTGAGTTGTGGCCAATTTCCTCGGAAGACCAAGGATCTTCTTAAAAACCTGAGATGAATCGCGTGGATTTCCAACATCCCATGAAGGGAATCTGTCTGAATCTCTTAACTTCAAGGCTTCCCCCATGCTGGATTTGGACCCACAAAAAAAACTTAATCATGATAAAATACGGAAATTAAAATCAAATCCTCACATTAAATGCTAGATTAGGAAAGCTTTTTTTTAAAGACAAAAATTGCTTTTTTTAAAGCATTGTTCTGTAGGCAAACATTGTAGCTATTGAGTCCATTTTCAGTCAAATTAGCCAGAATCTGTACGATTTATGCTTTTATTCCTTATAATTGTTATTATTATTCAATAGGCACCCAAGAAGGCCAAGAGGAGGCAGCAGCAGGGTGAGGGTGGATCCTCCAACGTGTTCTCCATGTTCGAGCAGAGCCAGATCCAGGAGTACAAGGAGGTAACATCCTGAACCCAGAAGTAGAAAACCCGCAGCCACATGTAAAATCTGACCTCCGCTGTAACACGAGAGGACGCCTGAATCGTATAGATTTTGATCAGTAGGTGCAAAAATATCCCCATCAGCACGACAGGACGGTAAATCTGTCTGTTCCCAGCGACAGGCGATACTTCTACGCCGAGTTCGCTCATTAATTCTCCTTAGAGACACACGCTGTATGACTCCACTGGAATGTGGCCCAACAGCTGGTAGAAAGTCAGATGAATGGAAGCAGGAAAGAGGGGCTCAGAGGAGAAAGAAAACATTTAAGGTGTCAAGATCGACAGCTGAGTCTGTAATAAAAGAGTATACAATTGTTTTACAAGCTTCCAATAACTTTGATCTTCAAGTAATTTTTTTTCCCTCAGTAATATACATTTTTTTAAATTATACAGTACAATGAATTGTTTCCAGTGGAAACATAGTTGTTGGATTCAGGTAAAGGTGGAGGACAATATAAAGCCAAACAGTTGCTGATCCGTCTCCTTGGAGGGCTCGAAAGGTGAGGGAACATTGGTGAAATGGTCAGAAGATTCGGTCACAAGGCAAAAAGGATGACAGCTGCAATCAAACCGTCTCCTTAAATGTCGCAAGGGGCTTGTCTCACATTCCGAAACCATTTTAACACCTTAGAGAGACAAGTGGCCGACCAGCTGCCAAGTCCCGAAAAGTTTGCAATGCCATCTTTGGTTTCAGCGGGTGAAACGCCGAGCTATGTGACAAGAGAGGTGGATAACAACTCCACATTTACACATTTACCTTGGCAGACTATCTCCCACTTATAATCACGATTAACAAGTCTTTTGACAAGGGCTGGTGAGGAATCAGATCGTTTGATTGTCTCGTCTAATTCAATTTTAGTTCAAGCTGGACTAAACAAAAGCTGTTGAATACGGCACAGTTTATAACAATTTATATAAAATTTTTGACTCTTTCTTTAATTTATTTAATTTTCCTGGTATAGGCTTTCACAATCATCGACCAGAACAGAGATGGCATCATTAGCAAGGACGACCTCAGGGACGTGCTGGCCAGCATGGGCCAGCTGAATGTGAAGAATGAGGAACTGGAGGCCATGGTGAAGGAGGCCAGCGGCCCCATCAACTTCACCGTCTTCTTGACCATGTTCGGCGAGAAGCTCAAGGGTGTGTTGACACGTTCGCTAGTCCTTCCTCTTTTTCTTGATGCTTGGTACTTTCTCATTTTACAAAACACTTCTCTGCAGTGCAACACTATTTCTTTTCCAACTTTGACCTTCTTCTACTGTTAGGTGCCGATCCCGAGGACGTCATCGTGAGTGCTTTCAAGGTCCTGGACCCCGAGGGTACTGGCACCATCAAGAAGGAATTGTAAGAGTTTTTCACCTTAAACTGACAGTTCAGATCTTTTAAAGTACACTTTTATGGTAATATAAACAAACAATATCTTACCTGGTGTAGATATCTCTTTAAATCATCATAAACTTCTGTTTTTTTTTTTTTTTTTTTTGTGAAATTGACGTTAAGGCTTTTAAAATAGCATTCACGAGAATGAGCTCCCCCTAGTGACTGGCTTTGGTATAATTTTTAAGTCCTGCCACCATATGTAAACAAATGGGAGGTTTTCACCTAGCTCCTGCTGCTGCATGTTCAAATATGGTTCTTTAAATGTGTTTAGTTAAGTTTAGTCATTAGAGATTTTTTAAAAAGTGTTGTTGCTACAACAATGTATCAGCATGTTAGAAAGTTAGGAGGGTGCGCAGGTGGTTCTTTCGCTTTGAGGGTACAGCCCCGCAAAAAGTACAACATGACATTGCTCAAAGATGGTAGAAGTTAATGAAGTCACTCTGTCCATCTCTATTTATATCAGTGTCAAACTCTGTCTCTTTCCAAATTGAGGTTGTAAACTTTAACAGGTAAGACATTATTAGTTCAGAATTTGTTAGAAAGCTTTCCACAGAACTTCAAAAGATGTTTTGCTTTCAATCAGTGTCACAGCAGTTCTTTGAAGCATTTCTCAAACTTAATGTCTTCTTCAGCCTCGAGGAGCTCCTGACCACCCAGTGCGACAGGTTCAGCGCTGAGGAGGTGAGCTAATATATAAATATATATCTAAATTTTTTTTTTCATCATATTTGTTTTGGACATTCCCTTGTTCTGGGTTGTAAGATCTCTCTGTGACCCACAACAGATGAAAAACCTGTGGGTTGCCTTCCCCCCTGATGTGGCTGGCAATGTGGACTACAAGAACATCTGCTACGTCATCACACACGGAGAGGATAAGGAGGAGTAAATCCCCCTCTCCCAACATCTCTACCTCCATTCAACCCATATTTTTTCTTCTTCTTCTTTTTGGGCCACCATCCACTCACTCCGTTTTCCTCCGACACCACGACTTGCACACATTCATGCCCAAGTCTAATGTTTCCGCTCGCCGGCTCAAACTGAAAAGACTTCTCCTTAGCTGAGATACTGTGTGAGAGGACCAGAAGCCAGGGGTGATTGTGTGTGAGTACCAACAGGAGAACATGGGATTATTTTCAATAAAAAATAATCTTGTGACACTGAAATGCGCTCTCTATCTCTGACCCTGCCTCTTTTTCCTCCTTCTGTCTCCCCATCACTCATCCTGCTCTTCTGTGTTGAGGCCAACAGTGCATGCATCATACCTACGCAAAGCTCAGTTATACAGCGGTTGGTCAAGACGTCTCTTGGGTGCTTTGGTGCATGCACAGTCACTTGCTTGGAACAAGCGAGCAGTCTGACCAAAGCGGTCTGTTAGTCTCAGCCTTTCAGAGTGCCTTAATGACTTTAATCTGTGTGTGAGCTGAGTAAAAGAGTGGGAGCACTGCACTAAAATAGCTGCCTGCTCCTCTTTTTAACCCGTTTTTGGACTCTTCTTATACACAGGTAGGAAAAAGCTGCAGTAAAAAGAAAGAGGAAAGCATGACTTTTAAAAGTTTTCAGTTTTGTAAATTGAGGAACTGGTGAAAGGTGGGGAGTAGGGGTGGAAGAGAAGAGATGCGCAAAAGTAAAATGTCTTTGTTTTTGTCTCTCTCTTTCATCCCTCTCGCCACGGTTTCCTGTTTCTGTCTCCACTGTAACAAAGGAAAGAAGTACAAATAAAAAAACACTACTTTTCGTATGAAATCGTGTCTGCTGGTTTGAGTGGGAGCCTGAGTGAACACACTGCTGATGACTGTGAAAGGTTCTGTAGATCTGACATATGATTCGAAAGTAAAATCTCTTTGCAGTGATTAAACTGCAGAAACTGGCCTTCAATCTCTAATCCTACTGCATAAACAGTTTTCAGATAATTGATTAAATGCAGGGTCCTAAAATAGGCAGGACAGACAACCAAAAAGGTGGAAATAGGCCTACATTAAACTGATGAGTCATAATTAGCAAGGAGCAAGACAACAACAACTTCTGAGTCTTGGACAACTGAACTACACTATAAACACTATACACTATAAACGTGACAACATGTAAATCAATCAAATTAGAGGTTGTATTATGTTCTAGTCCTTGCAGGATTAAATTTATGATTTTATGTACGTGGTAAAGGAGCACTCATGGTTCAACACAGTTTTGCTGACTCAGCATTCACGCTCCTATTTAAAATTTCTTCCATTATTTTTTTCTAATCTAATTATTTCCATATTTGTGTTGATTTATCCAGTCACATATAACATTTTTGTAACTTTTTTACTTTAGAAAATATTTAACTGGTAATTACAATCACTATATAGATAGATATTAAAAAGTATTTTAATAATAATAATGATAATTTACCTATTTTTACAGTTACACTGACGCATCACGTGACCTAGTTACGTTCATAGGTAACAGGATGTAGAAATATCTGCGACAAAATCATTGCCTTCAAAATAAATGGCAACTTTTGATCACTCAAAACATATACAACTAACATGGAGGGAGGCATAAATTGCAAAATAACTTTCGCATCTGAATTAAACAACCAAACCCATTCATAGTATTACAGCCAAGTAGTTATGACAACAGAACGATGACTGGTAGTAACTATCGTAGTTTTATTTTGAAAACAACAACCGGAAACGCTGTATGACTGTAAGTCCCGTTCGATGGACAGAGGGGAAAAACAGTGGATACCTACTGTAAACTCAGCGGCGCTTCGAGCCCGGTTCGTAGCCACAAACTCGGGATGAACCTGTGGCAATAAATGCGCCCCGCTGGCTTAATGCCGCTGTCCTCCCGCAGTGCCTTCGTGAGTCCGGACGGGCCCAAAGCAGCCGCCGCCGCCATGGCCTCTATGTTCCCCTGCTGCACATCTGTCAGACTGCCCACTTCGGCCGCTGTCAGCCTGCTGCTCCTGATGTCGGCGGGCAACGTGCAGTCCTCTCAAGGCGACAAGGAGCCGGTTTATCGGGACTGTGTGAAGCTGTGTGTCCGGACGAACTGCACAGGAGCTCGGCTGCGGGGCTTTGAGTCCACCCAGCCGCAGTACATGGCGCTGACAGGTGAGTCGTAGCTGGCAGGTGAGTTAAGCTAACTTAGCCTACATCCTGTAACTGCCATCTAACAGTGTTGACATAAATATTGTTATTTATCCAGCTGATTTTTCTTATACCTAATCGTTTTTTATGACTTGGCTCTCTTATTTCACACCCTCCTTTACTTTTAGACGCGTTATGGAAAGTTTTTGTTTAAAAACACATAAAAAACTAGTTTTTCTCGCCGAGCTGCATTAGTCATTGTCCATCATTGTTCACGTAGTGTTGTTTGTGTGTTGAGTTGGATTAAAACAAATGTGATGACCAATAATGATGACCAGATGAACTCTCTTTACTCATCTGTGACAACATTTTAGGGCTTTCCTTTATTTTATTGTGTCATCTGAAGATTTCCACAAGGCAGCACCATAAAATTCCTACTTTTTTTCTTGTCTTGCAAAACATAACTTTTAAGTTATTTTTTTTAATTTGGAGAAACAGTGTGTCCAAGTTAAAGCCCATTGGTATCAGGATGTGGAATAAAATGGCAACATAAATTAGATAAGTTTAGTTTTTATTTATTCTAAAGAAGAGTGATTCTTTGTATTTTTTTTTTATTCATCAATCAGATACTTTTTTTCAGTCTTGTGTAATGTTGTGAAGCAGACTGTGCCAGCATTCATGTTTTGTGTCTTTCTGTCTTCCAGGTTGGACGTGCCCCGATGACTGCAGATATCAGTGCATGTGGACCACCGTGGGCCTTTACCAGGCTGAGGGTTACAGAGTCCCACAGTTCCACGGCAAGGTTAGTCCCTCTAACGGAGGGGCCTAGAACGTGCTTTCATGTCATAGAAGTGCAAATGGCTGATGTGTTTGGTTTTCTCCCAGTGGCCATTTGTTCGTTTCCTGTGTTTTGAGGAGCCGGCGTCGGCGCTGGCGTCTCTGCTCAACGGCTTGGCCTGTCTTCTCATGCTGCTGCGCTATCGGAGCACGGTGCCGCGCCAGAGCCCCATGTACCACACCATCAACGCCTTCTCTCTGGTCAGTTATTAAGAATAAATAAAGGAGAATACACTTGTTGTGCTAATTCTAACCACTTTGTGTGGGTTTCTTTAGGTATCTTTGAATGCGTGGTTCTGGTCCACAGTGTTTCACACCCGGGACACCTATCTCACTGAGGTAATGCTTATTAAAGGTCTAAATCAGCGTTGTCCTATCCTGGTCCTCAGGGATCACTATCCTGCATGTTTTAGAGGTTTCACACTGTTCCAACACACCTGATTTGAATGAATGACTGATTAACAGGCTTCTGCAGAACTTGAAGAGGTAATTTAATCACTGAATTGGACTTGTTGGAGTAGGGAAACAAGTTAAACATGCAGGATAGCGGTTCTCGAGGACCAGGATTGTACACTCCAGGTCTAGATGCAAATATTTTCTTACCATATTTCATCATCTGTAGTCGTTCACTACTTATACATGAGTCCAAAACAATGAACTGAATGCAGCTAAAAGCTACATTTTATTTTTATTTTTTTACTTTTACTGGTAAATATCAAAAAAGAATCAAAAATAATTGTATGATAATGTTTTGCGGTGAGTAGAAAACTGCTAAAATAGACAGCTTGACCTGTCTGAGATCAACTCTGTTGTTCTTTTGTTTTCTAATGAGCTCAGCAAATCAGTAACATCCTAATGCCATTAGTGACAAACTGTTGAACTCTTTTTTTCTGTTTTCTGTGAACTACAGCAGGTTTTATGTTCATCTTGGTTTGTATCTACAATTTAAAAAATTGTTTTTCTTCTTTTAGAAAATGGACTATTTCTGTGCAACAGCAGTCATTCTCTACTCAATCTACCTGTGTTGTGTCAGGTAAGCTCTAAATCTGGGATTACTGTCAGATCTTATAACAATAAGTAATAATCCAACCTGGTTTAATTTTTGGTTTGTTCGCTTTGGGATAAAATAGAAACCGTTAATTATTAAGAATATATATAATATTAATATTAAGCATAGTATCAAGTAAAACTAAATGATGTTTCTTATTTTGAAAGTTAAAAAAGTGCTTTTAAAATGTGCTTAGTGTCTCTGAGTTAACTTTTTATTATTTCATTAGAAATAATCACACTCTTTTGTTTCCCCCAGAACTTTGGGTCTGAGGCAACCTGGAATATCCAGCATGGTGGGAGTTTTCCTCATTTTGATCTTTACGTCACATGTGTCCTACTTGACCTTCATCAGTTTCGACTATGGCTACAACATGGCTGCCAATGTCACCATCGGTATTCAGACGTTCCCTTTAGTCCCATTTGAACCAGATATAACAAAGGATGACAAGAAGGAATGTGTTCTTTCCTTTTGGCTGTGGAGCACTAAACGCATTGAAATGCATGATTAATATCTTTGGTTTGATGAAATTCCCGGTGTAATGTTTGCATAACCTGGTTTATTCATACTTCCTGCTACATGAATATGTAAATATCTGGGTTTTTAACTGTATGTGTACAGCTCTGTCCATTCTTTATACTATTATAGATGGATAAATGTTCATAAACCTGAATAATGTGTTTACATGGCCCATATAGATTACATGTTTATTGTGTGGAATACAAAACAAGGATGCCCATTTCCCAGTTTCATTCAGAACATTTGACCTTATTCTCCCTCTTGGATCCATCAGTTACTGACCAAATCTTCTGCTAACATAGTTTTTGACGTTCCCCCCTCCCCTCCTTTCTTTCCTTCACTTTTTGTCTTCAAAGGCATGGTGAACCTCCTGTGGTGGCTGTGTTGGTGCTGGCAGAACAGGAGGACGCTCCCATACTGGTGGAAGTGTGGCCTGGTGGTGCTGCTGCTGCACGGGCTGGCCCTCCTGGAGCTGATGGACTTCCCCCCGCTGCTCTGGGTCTTAGACGCCCACGCCGTCTGGCACCTCAGCACCGTTCCGGTGCACTTCCTTTTCTACAGGTTGGTCCTGCTGTTGTTTTCAAAGCTTTACTGAAGGCTGTATGTCAGAGGAAAAAGTGGGAAGTTATGTTGCTTGCTTTATAAGGTAGATAATTGAAATACCTCATCTTTGCTCCGTCTTGTCTCCAGTTTCCTGATAGACGACAGCCTCTACTTGCTAAACACAGAGAAGATGGGCGTTAAAGTGGAGTAGGAGGAGCCCTCTTCATCACTCCTCCACCCTCACACCTCTTCAGTCAGGGCAGCCGGACACCTGAACTCTGACGTCGCTCAGCCTCCCAGATGAAACGCATGACACCACTGACTTACATCAAACTCACCTCTGTTTACATTTTATTTCATGTGAAGGAATTGTCATGAAGGTTTCTTGTTCTACCATGTACTGCCATGTGTGCTAATTTTACTGTGTTATGGGATGCTGGACG
>JAVKLF010000047.1:7929895-7946595 GCA_034783495.1 Millerichthys robustus
GTGTGTGTGTGTGTGTGTGTGTGTGTGTGTGTGTGTGTGTGTGTGTGTGTGTGTGTGTGTGTGTGTGAGGGGGGTTGACGTGACAGCGGGCAATCAGGGCAAAGCGTGTGATAAAATAGGGGGTATTTTAGGCTGCAGGGATGGAGGAGCATGGAGGGCAGCTCCTCACAAGGCCATGCATAAACACAGGCGTTGCTGAGAGACTTTTGGCGAGCAAACAATGTGAGGATAAAAAAGTGTGTGTGTGTGTGTGGGGGGGGGGGACTGGGAACTACAATTGCACACACTTTTTAGAACCAGAAGATGTGTACAGTGTGGCTTTTTGTCCCCACACATAACCCCCTCCTAAGCTCTTCTATATTTTAAAGGAAACTGCTCCTGTTTTAAATTAAGAGTTTAAAATACGGTTTAGATTAAAAACTAGGCTCCATGTGCAAAATGATTTTTTCATGATGGCATCATTGAAGGGAATGAATCGTCGTTTAATTCATTTGACTCAGCCCCTGACTATTGGGTGTGTATTTTTGGCAGCAGCCATGTTAATCATAGACCATTTGCTATGGTAGCTTGTTGCCAGACTTAAATACAAGTCTTATTTGTGATTTATTGGCAAACACTTCTTAGCTAATTTGTTGTTTCCAGTGTTGTGTCATCAGAATGAGACGATACACGAAACAGACATGCATATTTCCTGAAAATCTGTTATTGGGACTTCCTGATGCATCTGAGTTCGTCCGGCAGCGAGGGGCTCAATCAAGAAAAGTGCGATAAAAGGGCTGTTTGGAAAGAAGCCAGAGGAAGTCATTTATACTCTCTAAAGAGGAGGGACTGTCCACTGTGTGACTGCCTGCTGAGGAATGGCAGCTATGTGTCTTCAAATCCCCCCCGTGAACTGTAACGCTGTGTGACCCTGAACGTAACGCTCTGTGTGACGCTCTGTGGGGGGATCTGAGCTCTCGGTTTCACTCTGAGAGAGAAGCCGAGCGTGTGGCTTGTGTTTCAGAGCGTCTCTTCAAGGCTGAGAGCGAGCCGTTCAGTCATCCGTAGTCTAAAGCTGCAATAAATGTTAAAGATTTATTGTTTTTGAAATGTCAGGTTGTGCAATATCAACATGTATAAATTGCCAAAGGCCTGATTTAGATTGTAGTACTCGTATGTGGGTTTGTATATTTATTGCAATGAGGCATGAACCAGTATGAGATTCTGATGGTGTGAGAAGCTTAAGCAAAAGAACCATGGTTTCATGCTAATAAATCAAAAATTAACACATATATATATTTGCATTTTATTGTTTTGCGTTGTTGCTGCTGGGTGACTAATAGGGGGTCATTTTATCTGTGTTGCAGTGTGTCTGGGTACAGACATGAAACTAGCCCTGCCCTCCAGCCTGGAAAATCACTACCAAATCCTGAAGCTACTCTACACTGGCTGCCAGGTCGTCCATGGCAACCTGGAGATTACACACCTTCATGGAAACTCTGACCTCTCCTTCCTTCAGGTACAGCTGAAGGGAACTTCCTCGCACATTACAACCATAAAACATGGAAATAAAAAGTGTTTATGTTGGTTATTTTGGTTAACACCAATGTGTTTTGATCAGTTCTTGTTTCTTGTTTTTTGCCTCTCCCTCACCAGGGGATCAGAGAGGTGCAGGGTTATGTACTCATTGCACATGTCTCGGTGAGCTTGGTGCCCCTGGACAATCTTCGGATCATAAGAGGCAGCCAGCTGTACAACTCCAACTATGCTCTGGCTGTGCTGGATAACACTCAGGCCAATCAGGGTCTGAGGACCCTCCGGCTTCGTAGCCTCACAGGTCAGTCCAAAGATTAGCGCCTCTGCTTGCATGACTTGTTTTGCCGCATCCATTTTATCTCTTATCTGCTGGCAGCTATGTTCCTATACACTGAGTTTTAAATGCAAAGTCCATATTTCTTGTGATGCTTCGTTTGCCCTGCAGAGATCCTGTTGGGTAGCGTCTATATTTGGGGGAACCCCCACCTGTGCTTCCCAGACCCCCGACGCATCAATTGGAATGACACGTTGGACGAGCAGGACACCACGTCCAAATCGCTACAACTGCAGTTTCGGGCCGCTAATTGTAAGCAACTGGTTTGAAATGTTAAAACACACGAGGGAGGCACAGAAAAATAAACATCAGACAAATAGAAAAAGACTAGTGAAATAATGACTTGTTGGTCACTTCCAAGACGTGTCAGTCCAGCCAGTCACACCCCTGAATGAAGTTTTGGTTTTGCTTTTTAATCTCTCACCTTTAAACCGACGTGTTACTGTCAGCTCACAGACAATCACTCTTTTGTCTGCCTTGTTTATTACTTTTATTTTTTGAGCAAGCTGCTTTCAGTTTGACCCCTTATTTTCTTTTAGTTGTGCGTTTCCTCTTGTGTGTATTTAACTTTAGACACAAGTCGACCGGGAACAGCAAACATCTTGGGTCATGCTGTGTGAAGTTTTCCTGTTTAAAGAGATTTAAATCATCATTTCCATTGTTTCAGCTGACAGCTCTCTTTTTGGAACCATGTTCTCGGTCAGTCAGCCAAGTTCAACAGCCGGTTAAATTCTGCTTGTGCCTTCTTTAAAAATCAGACACATTTGCATAGTTCTTAGTTGCAGGGTGATTTCTTTATTCTTGAGTGATTACTCACGTCAGTTTTATTAATCTGTATTTATTTGCTTGGGTATGTTTTACAAAGACAAAGCTCCATGTTTTACACATTTTGTTTTTCCTACTAAAACACTGAATAAACACCAACCAAGAGAGATGACAATATGTTGGGTTTTTTAACCAGTTTTTAAGGTTCAACAAGCATTTGGGATGAAGCTTTTAAGGACAAATCTGCCAGCATGGCTGTGGACGTCTGAGTCTGTTTTTTTTCTCTTTGTTAAACTCTGAGAAGCGTGTGCTCAGATTTCTTTGCTGCCACTTCCTCTCTGGTACAGGTCCAAGTTGTTCTCCTGAATGTGATGGAAAGTGCTGGGGAGAAACTGCGCAGGATTGCCAGACATGTAAGTTTAATTCTCAGTCTGACAGCATATGAACAGTTTGATTCTTGATAAGGAAACTCTGGATTTCTAAAACTGATGGCTATTTGTGTTCTTTGTTTAAAGTAACTCGGATTAACTGCGCGACTGGTTGCTGGCGATGTAAAGGTCCTCTTCCTAATGACTGCTGTCACAGACAGTGTGCTGCAGGCTGCACCGGACCCAAAGACACAGACTGTCTGGTAAGATACTGTACACACACTTTTATCCACGCAGATGTCTCCTGATCTTGTCAAACACCTGTTGTTGTTTTTTTTAGTCATCACTGAACCTTTCCTTCTACCTTTTTTTGTCAGGCATGTCGTCACTTCAACGAAGATGGCGTGTGTAAAGAAAACTGCCCTCTACCCACCACCTACGACCAACTCGCCTTTCAGAACAAACCCAACCCCAACAAAAAGTTAAACTTCGGAGCCACCTGCATCGAGAAGTGCCCCTGTAAGAGCTCATTAAATGAAACATGAAATGACTCTGAAGCTGTGCAGCTCTTCAGCACTTTCCAGTTTGCTGCCCTTTGAACTCTGTCTCTCCTTGTCTGTAGATAACTACCTGGCCATGGAAGTGGCCTGCACTTTGAATTGCCCCAAAGACAATCAGGAAGTCATTATCATCGAGCCCGATGGCAACGAGACGCAGAAATGTGAAAAGTGTGAAGGAAAATGTTCCAAAGGTAACAACAAAGGAACATTAAAGGTTATTCTGTCCTGTTCTGTGCTGTTCTGTTATATTCTATTCCTCATAGACGTGCTAACAGCTAGTCAGAAAGAGTCTAAGACTTCTTAATAAAACTCAAATTTCACATGTTTGGTCTGGTAGTTCATACAATTTATTTAATAAACCTTTACACATCTATCAAATCCAGTAGAAATATTGTAAAATTCCTGCTGTTAGTTCCTCCAGGCTGCACTAAAAGTGCTACAGCTAGTTGCTGCTGCTTATAAATAATCTTGAAGATTTATGTAAGTAACTGTGTGAACTTCAAAATGAGTTGATTAAAACAAAGTTGTTTTTTTTTTTATCATTTACAGCATGTTACGGTTTTGGGATGGATAACTTCGGTGTCGTGGGAAATCAAAACGTCACCATGGTAACAGCAGCCAACGTCCACCAGTTCACCAAGTGCTCAAAGATTTTCGGAAGTCTTGCTTTCCGTCCTCAGAGCTTTGAAAGGTAATGAAAGGCAGAAAATTCAAACCTCAGTGATTGCAGCTTTAAAACAAGCCTGCATTAGAAAAGTTTTATCAGTAGATTAAAATCTGTTCTTTTTACAACATTCAATGAATGAAATTGGCTCTTGGGCCATATTTGTGTTTCAATCAGGGACCCCGTGACCAACACCTCGGGCCTGACTTTGGAGCAGCTCAGCGCTTTCAAGAATCTGGAGGAAATCACAGGTTTGTAAGCGTTTTCCAAAAAAAAATTTCATGCAAATTGAATTTGCATCATTTATTCTACTTTTATTTTTTGTTATCTAGGGCCACACAGACATCTAATTGCTCTTGTCTGATCTTTTTTGTGCAGGATATTTGTACATTGATGCGTGGCCAGAGGAGTGGACTGACCTCTCTGTGTTTGAGAATCTGAAGGTGATCAGAGGCAGGATGCTCTACATGTAAGTCCTTTAAAACCTGGTTTAATTAGAACTCATGCTGCACTAGACTTGAGGGGTATGAGGGTATTGTGGTATATCTCAGTACTTAAATATGGTGATGGTAGTAACCCTGTGCAGCCTAGTCACATGAACTATAATCGCTCTAGCCAGAAAGATTTGCTTTCTTGGAGACTCTTTCAATTTGTGTCAAAAATAAACTTCAAAATATGCGCCAACTTTTAAATTGTGTTGATGGGCCAAATAAAACCGAGGTTATGATAAATCGTGTATGCCACTTTTTCTTTTTGAACACGACCGTCCTCTTTGATGCGCGTTGCAGCGGCAGGCAGAAGGAAACGCTCAATCCCACATCAGTCTCAACCTTCCCTCCAGCCGAAAAAACCATAAACCACCCTCACCTCTTTCCTGGCCGATGCCCAAAGTTATTTGACCTGCTAAAAAAGTCTACAGCAAAAACAAAATAAAAAGTCTCGAAAGTTGAATGAACTCAGGCGGCCATGGACAGACGGAAAGAGCAGGAGAAATTATCTCTACACGCCACAGACCATACAGCCCCCATGCCCCGCCCCGGTAATACCTTATACTGCGGTATTGTCTAAAGATAGATACCACCCAACCCTCCGCTGCACTGTTCTGTGGTGGTTTTTGTTTTTCATATTGTAATTTTCACCATTGGCTCTAATGTCATAAAGCCTCTTTTTAATCACTTTTGGCTTAAAGATTGAAACTGAATCAAAAGTTCTCAACTGTTGGAAATAAACAGTTGAATTTATTCCAAATTTGGGATTATTTTCTCTGTCTTGTGCGTCACTGCATGCCACAGTGTCCATGTCCGTCTGTTCACACTGTGTCTTTGTTTGCACTTGCTTTTTTCCCCCCTCTGTTGCACCAGTTTGGTCCCTTTCATAGTAATAAATGCTAATTATTAGCCAGCTTGTTACTCTGACGTGCAGCACATGCCAGTCAGTCTCTTAGATGCACTTCAGTGCTAAGCTTCATTTTGTTTCTGGACATTTTCAAAAAATTAAATTCTGGTTACGCACCACTTTTTATGTGTTTAGGGGGGTGTTTTCACTCGCCATCCAGAATCTACACATCCAGTCTTTTGGGCTGCGCTCACTGCAGCGTGTCAGCGGAAGTTTGGTCTTGTTGTACAACAACACACAATTGTGCTACACCAATCCTACGTCCTGGAGAACTCTTTTCCACCCCACCCAGGGACCCCATCTCATCGTCAGCCGCAACCAGGACCCTAAAGTCTGTGGTGGGTGAACAAACGTGATGTTCGTGGATGTAACTGTATACAAACTGCAGATGTAAAACAAATATTTTGTTGAAATCCAGCTGTGCAATAAAACATGTTTCTTTGTCGAATGCTTTTGTTTTTAGCAGTTTAGTTTAGTTTATGAAATGCAGGGTCCTGAAGAGAAAAAGTATCATTTATATTGGTTTGTTTCTGTCTGTTTTCAGAGAGTGAGGGGCATGTTTGTCACTCCCTGTGTAAGGGGGGCTGTTGGGGTCCGGGGCCCAGCCAGTGCATGTCCTGCAAGTTGTTCCAGCGTGGCACCGAGTGTGTAGAGCAGTGCAACGTTGATCAGGGGTAAGTCTGTTTCTGTAGGTGTGTTTGCAGTAAATCAATAAATTAGTCAGCTGATGTTTTCCATAAATGACGAGTGTTTGTAATAAACCTGAACATGAAGCCGATAGATTCATTATGTCAAACTGGTCACAACACCAAAAAATCAATATGAAAGCTTTTATTATTAAGTGTGTCCCCTGGCAGTGGGGGAATATGGTCTACATGTACGGACTGTATGCGTTCGAAATGTAAGTAAGAGTTGCCCCAGAACGGATCCCTGCGAGACACCATAGGCTACACAAAGGAAGCCAGACGTTGTTCCCTCTGTCTTCACGCTCTGAAATCTGTTGGAGATCATTTTGAAACCACCAAGCCGTAAACGCGGTACTGATAGGTTTCTGCTGTGTCTCACATAATTAAATGACATGGTAATTCGTTTTGCGAATTGTTAGTATTGCGTCATTCTTTTTGATATATACCAAATGAAAAGTGTAAAATAAAGTGTGGATCTGTGGGAATGTTGTAGTATTGTGAAATGTAATTTTTTCAGCGGGGGCCTCGTGACAGCAGCACACATTCTTCAGATGAAAGTATCTGATGGATGTTAGACTGTGTTAAACGTTGTGTTAGACTCACACCGTGTCTGTGTTGCAGGTCTATGCGTGAATACAGATATGGATCTTTGTGTGTCGCCTGTCATAAAGAGTGTCGACCTCTGAACGGCTCTCTCTCCTGCATTGGCCCGGTAAGACATGCAGGCTTATCAGATTGTGTCTGAGCATCAGAACTTTATGTTTTATCTGTAAAACTGAAAGGAGAAAAAAAAAGCTTAAACTCAGTTTAGCCCAGGTCCGGTGCTGCTGAACCCAGTTTGGTCCATTTGTTGTTTTTGTAGGTTCTGGATGCGCTCTCACTGGGTTTACAACAAAATCACATGCAGTTGTTTTCTTTTGTTTGTTTTGTTTTCTTTTAGTTGAACCAGTCTGAGGTGTGGTTTATTAGTCCTGCTACAGCAGAACTCATAAAACTTGTTTCAGTCCTTTACAGTAAGAGTCTCAAATACATGCAATGAGCATGATCCTCCACGACTCTGTCTTTAAACATCTTATGAAAACAGCTTACATTGTTGCTCCTCAGTAAAACGGATAGTGCACCATGAATTTGTCGTGTATTTAGAATTCCACGCACTCAGTCTGTAGGTTTAAGACTTGTTGTGAAAGGGAAAAAGCAAGTTCTATGAGTTCTGCTGCAGCGGGAGTAACACCTCAACTCAGACTGGTTCAGCTAAAAACCTGCATGTATATTTGTAGTTAGAAACAGATAAAGGACATCCAAAACCCTTATTAATAATAATAATAATATCAAATGAAACAACAGGAGCACAGCAGGGTTCATTTCCTTAGACTTTGTCTTGAAAACCTTTTTTCCCCTCACCATTCGGACTTTTTTCTTTCAATATCTAAACTTTAATCATGACATTTCACCTTTAACCTCAAAAACTAAAAAGAAAACCTTTTTTTCCCCTGATGGTCCTAATTCTCTGTCATAGAATGATTTGAAAAGAGTTTTAAACTAGATGAACATGACATGAAATTTTGTCATTCCTGTTTTCAGGGTGCAGACGATTGCTTTGAGTGTCAACATAATCAGGACGGAGAGTTTTGTGTGGACCGCTGTCCCAGCGGAGTGAAGAAAGATCGTCAAATGGTGTGGAAATACAGCAACGCCACGGGACACTGTCTGCCCTGCAACACCAACTGCACTCTGCCGTGAGTGGACACGGTTTCACACAAAAATTATATTTATCCTAAAATGTATTTATATTGAGTCTTTTTTTATTTATTTAAGCTGCACTGAAATGGATGAGAGAGGATGCCCCGTCGATACCAGGATAGGGTGAGCGAGTTCACCTGTAAAATGCAGTTTTCTGGGATTTATTTACATTTTACTGTAAGACATGAGAGTGACCGTAGGACGCTTCTGCCCCGTGCAGACCCGGTACAACCATCGCCGCTGCAGTGGGTGGAGTCGTGCTGTTCTTCATCCTGCTGGCTCTGCTGGTCTTTTATCTGAGGAGGCAGAAGCAGTTGAAGAGGAAGGAGACGATGAGGAGGTACCTGCAGGAGCACGAGGTGAGAGCTGAGGACGATGAGCGGTACGTCAGAGTTTAAACCAAAGCTAATCTGCCTTCTTCCTGCCTCTTGTACGTCAAGCTGGTGGAGCCTTTAACCCCGAGCGGAGCGTCTCCCAATCAGGCTCAGATGCGGATCCTGAAAGAGACGGAGCTGAAAAAAGACAGGGTGCTGGGTGCGGGAGCATTTGGCACTGTTTACAAGGTGTGCGAGTTAGACGCAGGGCTGCAGCTTTTTGTTTGCTTTAAAATGTTTTCAGATTTAAGGTAACGCTCCATTGTTTAGGGGGTGTGGGCACCTGAAGGAGAACATGTGACGATACCTGTGGCCATTAAGGTGTTGCGAGAGAACACGTCACCTAAAGCAAATAAAGAAATCCTTGATGTGAGTACAAACTGTAACATCTGCATTTTCTGTGAATATGCAGCGTACACAACGAGTGCTGAAAACTGCTGAAGAATCTAAAAATTAGTTAAATGTAAAGAGCAAAATGCTAGCTAAAAGCTAAAGAAAGAGAGCGGAAGCTAAAGGGATTGAAAGGCATGTTTAAAGCTAAGCAGGAAAATAAACAATAGTAAATGTTTAATAGCTAAGAGTAGATGAAAGGTAGCTAAAAGTTAAATATGGCAAAAAGCTTGCCAAAAGCTTGTCTGTGTTTTGATATAAAATTGGCTAAAATAGCAATGAAGTATACAGGACTAGTTAAAATAAAAACAAACAAAAAAACAACAGTAAGAAAATATGAGAAAGAGGAAAACAATAGTGTGAACGCTGAGTCAGCAGTAAATACAGCAACCTGACATTCAGTTCACAGTTCATTAACACCTTTGTTGTTCCTCCACCCAGGAGGCTTATGTGATGGCGGGGGTCACCAGCCCGTATGTGTGTCGCCTCCTGGGGATCTGTCTGACCTCCACCGTACAGCTGGTCACTCAGCTGATGCCTTTCGGCTGCCTCCTCGACTACGTCCGCGAAAACAAGGACCGCATCGGTTCGCAGTTCCTCCTTAACTGGTGTGTCCAGATCGCCAAGGTACTCAAACATCTGCTATTGTTTTACAGCAGTGGGAAATGTTGGTGTTAAAGTGAGAAGCTGCAAATTGTGTTTGTGTGTGTTTGTGTAGGGGATGAGTTATTTGGAGGACATCCGTTTGGTCCACAGAGATCTGGCTGCTCGTAATGTTCTTGTGAAGAATTCCAATCACGTGAAGATTACAGACTTCGGTCTGGCCCGTCTGCTGGATATAGATGAGACTGAGTATCACGCTGACGGAGGGAAGGTAAGAGGAGTCTGTGTCTACTGAAGACTCTGTTCTACCTGCTGCACTCCCACTCTCACTACCTGCTGGTGTTTCTGGAATTCCAGGTGCCGATTAAATGGATGGCCTTGGAGTCCATTCTGCACAGGAAGTTCACTCATCAGAGCGACGTCTGGAGTTACGGTCGGTATCTGTCGGCACAGCGTTGAATAACGCTTTGCTGATCTTCAGTAATAAAAATAATTCAGTAAAATACAAATAAACTCTGCTCTGTTGTGACTTCCCTCTCAGGGGTGACGGTTTGGGAGCTGATGACGTTCGGCTCCAAGCCCTACAACACAATTCCAGCAAGGGACATTCCAAACGTTTTAGAAGGAGGAGAGCGGCTTCCACAACCCCTAATCTGTACCATCGACGTCTACATGATTATGGTCAAATGTCAGTACAGCAGCACAGATTTTTAATTTACCGTTCAAGTCATTTATTCACTTGTTTTCTCATCCTGTGTTTTTCTGGGTGTAATAATAGTTTTTATTTTGTGTTTGTGTTGCAGGTTGGATGATTGATCCAGAGAGCAGGCCCAAGTTTAAAGATCTGGTTCAAGATTTTAGTGTCATGGCAAGAGATCCATCTCGATTTTTAGTCATTAAGGTAACTCTGAAATTCATGCTAATTTTTTTTTGTGTGTGTGTTGTATTACTGCTGACTGGTATCATTAACGTGTTTGTGTACATTATTTTTTAAATTTAACTCCAGAATGACGAGCAGATGAGCATGTTCAGCCCCGTGGACAGCAGGTTTTACCGGATGCTTCTAGAGGAGGGGGACAACATGGGAGAAATAATAGACGTTGAGGAGTACCTGGTTCCTCAACCGAACCTCTTCCCCAGAGCTCCCGCAGAGGAGACTCCGTCTAATGGGCCGTCCCGGCACCAGTCGTACCGGGTCTGTAAATCTTTTTGGTTTCTGTTATTCAACTCTTAATTAAAGACAAATATATTTGCAAATATTTTCCTTATGGATGGTAACATTTAGAAGTCATGGGAGCACTTCCTTTTTATCAGCAGGTTAGAATTGAGCTGTATTGTTTCTAATTTTGTTGCTGTCCCATCTTTTGTTTTTCCTTCCAGCAGAGCAGAGATCAGGGCTTAGACCTCGATCCCTCCGTCTCTCCCAGCCCTCGGCCCATGTACTCCTCTCAGAGTACTCTCGGTCGTGGTCAGTATCCCGCCTTACCACACGGAGCGGGCGTCACTAACGGTGCGTGGCCTCCAACGATAGCTCGCAGCATTTCAGCGGGAGCCCAGTCCGACTCTGTGTTCTTGGACGCAGTTCCAGATGGCCCCTCGCTGCCCCCAGTCAGCCCCGGGCGCTACTGCAAAGACCCCACTGATCCCATTGGGAGCCAGGGCAACCTGGAAACCGACGGGATGGAGGAGTTTCCTCGTCCGAACCTTCATCACTCCCTGCCCAGACGGTGTCATGTCCACAATAACAATCAGCCCATGCCGGGTGAGTGGATTTTAATTTATCATAGAAAAAGGCAAATATTTGATTGTTTTCTGACTTCATTGTGTCCGCTCTTAGAGTACGTTAACCAGGAGATGCAGGATCCCCGGTCAGTGATCCCCGAACGGCCCACCACACTTCCACGTAAAGGCTCTAAAGCAGACAGACGACTTCCCAACGGCCTGAGCTCTGGTGTGGACAAACCAGGTTACCTGGTGTCTGTAGGCTCCACCTCCTCTGCCTTTGACAACCCTTACTACCTGGACCTTGTGGCCAAAGCCGCCTCCGGGGCTTCGGCAGTGGGTGGCCCTGCAGCTCTGGAGAGCGACGGGGGAGTGGGCAGGCATGTGAACGGGTTTATGACTCCCACTGCAGAAAATCCAGAGTACCTCGGACTAGTGGACACGTGGACTGGACATAGTTGAGAATAAGGAATGGGAACTGCGTTCGTCTGAGGAAAACGGTGGAAAGGGAAGACGATTATTCGTCGAAAAGCACTGGAGATGAAATCATTGGGAGTCTTTTCAACACAGTGTAGCATTAATGTGATGTCTTTGGCATCATGTTTTCTGTCACTACTTAACACTTCATGACTGCTCAGTGCCAAAAATGTCTTTGTAAAGAAAAAAAAAAGGTAGAAACTCATGATGGTCCGGTACAAATCGTGCTATCAAATAACTGAATCGTGAATCGACGAGTTTCTTTCATGTTCTTTTAATCTTTTCAGTCATATGAAGCAGCTGTTTCCCTCTGAAAACAAAACCCTTTGACAAAGTTTACCATGATATGCATTGAAAATAACGTTTAGTATTCTGCTCACTTTCTCCCAAATCCATTGAGGGTCTTCAGCACTCTCAAAGCCATTTTGTTTCAAACCAAAAAGGCCCTGCGACCCATCTGGCCTTTAGGCATGCTCCCCGAAAGAAAGACATCCTGTATGGAGAAGACAGCGGCTTTGTGTCGTGCTGATGTATGGGGCCGTTAGTGGCTGCAGCTACAAGAAATCATTTGTGAGGTACTAGTAACGAAAAAACTCAGTTTTGTTGTTGGGGCGTAGTTAACGAGTATAAAGAGGAATCGGGTTTTTAAAAAAATCAAATTATTCTCATCTAAATCTTGTGAAATGCACTGAACATTAAAATACTCCTAAGTCTCCTAAGCTTTTGTTATCACTCACGGTCAGATGTTTATGTTCAGTGGAGTTTTTTATTAAACAAAAATGCTCTTTAAGCTATGAAATTAATTTGTTTTGCAGGAAAGGTTGATTTCGCATGCTGCACAACACAGCTGACTGGGACTCAGAGGAGACAAACACACATTGAATAATCAATGCATGGTTCAAATTCCACTCAGTCAGAACTCGTTTCCCTCGCAGTTGATAATCAACAGCATTTTATGAAGGCGGATTTCTTTTTTTATATGCTAACTGGTGTTTGGTAAAGCCCATTCAATGCAGCCTTTGTCTGACCTCCCCTTGTTCTCTGTGCCCCCCCGAGGCCGGCGGTTTCACAGGACTGAGAAGGAATCGGTCGCCTGCAGAAATCTGTGGCTCAGCACCTCACTGAGCCTTGTCAATTTCTTATTTTACTGGACAATCTGAAGCTCTCCGCTAGGCTGCAAACACCAACTGGACTTTAAGGTCTAGTTTGTCCACACATGGACATGAAATCAGTGAGAGTGCTGGCGCGTTTGTTGAATGTATAAAAACACCAGAATTGTGCAAATTTCACTCCCCAAAATTTCAAAAATCAATCGTTTTTAAGATCTAAATTGATTGGTTACTTTGATACCTGAGTTGTTGGGTTAGAGCGGTTAGCTCACATGTTGGGTCAGAGGTGAGTCACATTAATTAGTCCAATATTTTAGGTCAGAAGTTGACCAATTTGGACCTTGGTTAGCATCAGATAGCTCATACTACTCTAAGTTGTCCTTATCTAATTACACAGACTTTGGGTTTTCTACGTTCACATTTTTAGTAGCTCCAACTTAATAAATTTCCTTTTTTAAACTAAATTTTGGGGTAAAAAAAACTACTAACCCAACCTGTTGTAAAACTAGCCAGGGTTGGTTCGGTCCAAATCTGTCCCAGTTCTGGGTCACAAATCAGGTCCAATAGTTTGAGTATTTTTTAAAAATTATTATTTCTTTTAATTGTCAGGGTAACACATTTTAACACATTCTGATTTAACATTTTAAGATCTATAAGCCATTTTTCATTATTTCATATTGCACAAACAATAAATGAAGTGTTTGTAAAAATAACGTCAAATATTTCAGCCTATAATGCCTTTTGCTGTCATTATTTCTCCATTTTTACCCTACAATCATTGAATTGGTAAAATATTCTCTGTTGATGCTTTTAAAACATCTGCAGTAACGTGTCAGGAGAATATTTAGGACCAAATATTAATCAAGCACAGATGTTTCCCTGTTTAAGAGATGAAGCTGATACTCAATCATGAGCGTTATAGGGTTTGATTTTTTTTTAAATACAGATAATTTGTTTCTAATCTGCACTATTCTGAACTATCTGCCCTAAAAGCTGTCTTCTCCTTAGATTCACGTGTTCATCAGCCTCATTGACTCTGTTCAGAGCTTGAATGTCAACAATTTATAGAAGTGGTTTTATAAAACCTGAACCAGGTAAAAATGAGGCCTGTGACTGTTTTTTACCACACTATTTAATCATCAGTTAGTGTGACACTACTTTTTATCATCTTGTAATTTTGTCAGAGAAAAAGACAGAAAGCAGCTATAAAAAAATGTGCCGACGGTTTTGTAATGTAAAGAACAAAACTGTGGTATTTTTTTTTTTGAAGAAAATGTCTTTTTGTATTCTTATGTTTTGAATGTATTTTTTTTTTTCCTTTTGCAGTTTTTATGATTGTGTCAGGGTTTAAATAACAACCAGTGGGACTTTCTACGTGCAGCCTTTCTTTTTCTATGTGCAGTAAGGCTCATTTTGTAAATGTTTCAAATGTATATAAATAAAGTCAGTCAATATGGAACACGTTGGTATTTATTGCTTCATTGTTTTAGAAAGGGGTAGAAATGTTTCACAAAGAATTTTTTTTTTTTGTCAGAAACTACAAATGTGTATTAAAATTAGTCTAAGGATGAAATACTTCCTTTTTTATAGGAGAAATGTGAAAATGTTGACTTCAATTGAAAAAAATCAGTTTATGTCTCAATTTCAATTGATCCAAGTAAAAAATAAAGCTCCTTTATGCTGATGCTTTGTTATATAAAATGAATGTAAACTTTTTAACTGGTTGGTTTTACTTCACAAATTCACAACAAACTGCTCCTGCCTCCTAGTGGTGGACTGTGGAACTACAGCTATAAAAAAATCATTTTCTGCTTCCTGTTATTGAATTTAGATTGCTTTTTATTGATTGTCGTCCTTAGGAAAATGATTCTGTATTTTTTATCTGAGGATTTGACATTTACTGATAAACGTGAACACTTTCAAGATGGATTTGTATAATCTTTGAAAAACATTGAACCTCACAATGACACATTTAAATTGTGTTGTGATCAAACACAAACGCTAAATCCTGAGTGCGAAATGTTATTAAGAAGCTGACACCGAGTTCAAACTTAGGGACTCCAATCTAAAATTACTGAACCAAGCTACCAAGCTAAAGTGTAAATTCAGCTGTTTTCAATAAAATTCTCATTTTTTAAACCTCTCCATTTTCAAAAGCCTCCATGTTTTTTGAAGCAGTGAAGCAGTTACTATTTTTTTATTGAATGAGGTGTCTCCAAACTGGTAAATTACTGAAATATTCTGTGTTCCTGTCACACACCTCTGAATCGACAATCATATCTGTTAATGTGGCATGTAAATAAAGTTTGTTGTACCTGCCCACCTGTGTGAGTGAAACTGTTTGGAAAGATGATCAGTCTCGCATAGGCTAAATGTTTGTTTTTCTTCTATCAAGAGGTTATCGTGCATTAAAAGGGCCCGTGTAAATACATAGGTTTTGACTGGTGTAGTAACTAAGAGTCATCTTCAACATGTGCTTCAATCTCTAACAAACCTCATAAAATTTTGAAAGTGTGCATGCCACTTAGAAGATATGACCAAAACAGCAATGTTCAGCAACTTTATTTGAGTTTTACTTTGAGGGAAAACAGATATAAATGCTTTTTCTTGTCTTGTTTTCCACCCAAATTACAGAACCAAAGCAAGAAATATTTTAAAATGTAGAGAAGTTGGAAGTATTATTGTTTGCAGCATTCAAACTTGAGACAGCTGAACTTTCCAACATTATATAAGTAAAGCAGAGGCATGATTGTAGAGCCTAAAGTGGAAGTGATGCTGATGGGAAGAGCGATGGAGCAGACGAACAGGTTGAAGCTGCCAGTGAGAGGCCTCCCGGCTAAAAGGAAAATTACTGGAGGGAGGTAGGAGACGGCAGTCATGGCCAGGCTGTAGATCAGGGTCTGAATGGCTCTTTGCTTCTGGGGGTGTAGTTGGTTTCCCATGGGTTCAGACTTTACCAGTGTATAAACTATTACACCATCACAGAATCCGATTATTACTATTGAAATCAGAAATGTCACAGCAGGAAAGAAGCTGTAGCACAGCCTGTAAAAAAGGAGAAAGAGGACTCCATTAGCAACTGTCAGAGTCCAAACAAAACCCACAGCCACAACCCTAGGGGTCAGGCTTTTGTTCTGATGGTAAAAGATTGGATGAACCACAGCCAGGTAGCAGTCGAAACAGACGCAGGCCATCAGGAAGGGCCTCCCACACGTGTTCAGGGCATAAACAAGGTTCCAAAATGCTTCAATGGCCCAGACCTTCAGAAAGAAGTGATTGAATAAACCAGGTGGGAGGAAGGCCAAGAAGAGCACATCCATGATGGTGAGGTTCAGGATGAAGAGGATGTTGGGCGTGAAGGCGGCTCTTCTCCTGCGCATCTTCAACATCTCGCAGAGGATCGCCAGAGCAGCAGGAAAGCCGAGCGAAAAGCAAAGCAGTGAAAAACAAGCCCAGGTGTACCTTCCATTCTCATTATCGATGCAGATGTTGAAGTCAAACGGCTCCCAGACAAACCCGGGTGGGGAAAAGTTTCCCAACAAATGCTCGTGATGCAGAAGCATCTCAAGCAGCGCTGACGGTAAAAGTCCTGCAAATAGGTCCAGTTTAAAGTTTAGAGCACAAAAATCTGCAGGGGAAAATGAACACAGAATGTCGTCGTGTGACGGTAACAATTTCTAAACTTCCCGTTGAATAAAACGGCCCATAAAAACACAAAGACACTACCTTTTATGGTTCCACTCTTGACTTGACAAAAATGTTTAACATACCAAAGAAACAGCTGCAAATGATCAAACTGAAGCGTCCATCAAAGGTAGGACTTGCAGTCAGTTGAAGTTTTGCAAGTCATATTTAGGAAAATGAGCACACCCAAACAGCACAGGATGTCCCCGAAAACACGATTCATATAAACCTGTGTTTGTGTTTAGTGGTATAACCAAATCATAAACACCTCAGGATGTCTTTGACAATTTTAAATCCCATCACGTGTTTAAAAA
>JAVKLF010000047.1:7950912-7962369 GCA_034783495.1 Millerichthys robustus
ACAAAAGAAATCAAACTTCTCTTAAGTTCTTTTAAATAACATTTCAATATATTATGATCAACTAAATGTAAAATAATGATGATTTAAAACATTTATTAGGTTAATTAAAACAAATAAATTCTTATCTTCCCTCTGGCTTTCTGAGGCCCCTTAGTGCCCCTTTGCGGCCCTCCAGTGGCCCGCGGCCCCCACTTTAAAAGACACTGTCCTAAACAATGAGCCACCTGTACTTTTTTGTGAATGGCTCCTAGTGTGGCAAGTTTCAATGTTTGAGCTAAAAAGGTGCTTGGTAATTGCCAACATGCACTAAAGGCTACAGTTTGGCTTGTCAAAAGGAAATAACTCAAAGTTTGTTTTTTAATGGTGCCACTGGTCTGATCGTAAGTGTTGAAGGTTAAGGCCCCATTACAACTACATCACAGATCATTCTGGCTGTCCACATTAGAATTGGTACACATGGAGGATCTCTATATGTGTCAATTCTTCTTTAAATCTTGCTTATTTCATTGATTGGGTTTGAGGTTTTACAGCTTGATTTGCCACCCCCAACAATTTTCATACAGTCCTAAATTATTTTGCTCAACTCACATCCAATGACCATGACGCAGATGGAGAAAATCTTCTCAGAGTTAGTGTTTGGAGAAACGTTACCAAATCCCACACTTGTCAAACTGCTCAAAGTGAAGTAGAGGGCAGTGACATATTTGTCTTTGACTGACGGACCAGAAGTGGAATCGCTGTCATTGTACGCCTTTCCTAGTTGTTCAGCCAGGTTGTCCAGCCAACCAGTCTCGGTGTACGGCCTCTCCACAAAGCCAATGGCATACCAAATGCAGGCCAGCCAATGGGCGATGAGAACAAACGTACACATGAGCAGGAAGAGGACTGCAGCTCCGTATTCAGAATATCTGTCCAGCTTTCTTGCCACACGGACCAGTCTCAACAGCCGAGCTGTTTTAAGTAGGCTTGTTAAGGTTGCCATCTTTGGTTTCCATTATAGAACAAAGAAGAAGAGGTGAGGCAAGATTAGGTACTTAGTTACTTAAAAGCTAAAAATGCAAACAATTTTAAAAGTTTAAACACAATGTACAACCGCAACTCCAAAAGAAGTTAAAACTAAATGTGCAAAATGTAAATAAAGACAGAATGAAAATGCACTGAGGAAAAATCTTTTTTTTAAATGGTGTATGGCAGCCTCTGATGGTATGAGGGTGCATTAACGCCTCTGCTGTGGGCAGCTTACACATCTGAAAGGCATCAATAATACAGAATAATATACACAAGTTTTAGAACAACATATGCACCCATCTAGCTTAAAATACAGCAAAGACTGGTAAGCAGCTAAAAACGCTAGCTGCTGGTCTCCTCAGTTCCTATACATCTACAAACTGTTCATAAAAATGAGGAGATGCTTCACTGAGAAAAACATAGCCTATCCTGAGTTTTTTCAAACATGTCGCTATCATCAAATTCAAAACGACCTTTTTTCCCCCTAGAAATGTTACAATTTCTTAATTTAAACACTTGATATGTTTCCCATGTTCTATTGTGAATAAAATATGGGATTTTAGGATCTGCAAATAATTGTATTCCATTTTCTTTACATTTTACACAACATTTCAATGTTTTTGCAATTGAAACTGTAATTTAAATTTCATATTTCAGAAAATAATGAGACAATAAAATGTTCAGAGAACGATGTGTCTTACCTCATCAGACCCAGATCTAATAATCACAAGGTCAAAGGGGATCGCTGCAAAAAGATCAATGAAAAACCAGCCTTTGATATAATGTTTGGCTATCCGGCTTGGCTGCGTGACCACCACGTCGTTGTGGTCGACGTAGGTGGTGCGAAGGTTGATGACAATGTCCACAATAAACAACACGTCCACCATGAGGTCCACTATGTTCAGAGGATTACACGTGTACCCACATCTCCTTTGTCTTAAACCTCCAAGTTCATCCATAAGGAAGGCAGCAGAGTAAGGAGTGAAAACAGCTGTGTAAAGGACCAGGAGGAGAATAATCCAGTCCCAAAACGCCTTGAAGGGGCCGTAGTGAAGCAAGATCCACCATCTTGTCTCTGGTGCCTGTAGTTTATATTCAGGAAGTACATCCGACTCCAAAGAAAACACCTACGAACAAAAATGCATCAAAGATTCTTTACTTTTTGGTTAGACAATTTTCAGGGAAATTTTACTGCGTTATGGTAGCTTCAAACATTACAAATCATAAAACTGCAACAAAACTATTTTTCAACGGAAACCTCCCAGCAGACCTTCGTAGATGACGTACTCATTTGACCAGGTTCTTGGTAGATGCTGTTTGCTCTTGTTTTGTGACCTTGTAAGTCCAATAAATGCTCGACCATCCTGTCACTGGGGACTGTTCATAGAGTTTAAGTCCAGAATGTAAACAACAAAAACCCCAAAAGGCAAAAGCATCCTTTAACCGTTACTGTGAAAGCTAACTGAATTGATGGTGGGTAGGAGGGCTGTAATGATGAATCAGCTGTCAGACAGACGAGTTCATTTCGTTCCACAGTTCTGTTATTGCCTCTGCCCCAATTTCAAATTAACATTTGCCTTCCTGAAAAATGTCACTGACCTCACTAATAGATCCATCAGCCACATAGATCTATAAGACTACATAGGCGGGAATTAGAAGGTCATGGGTTGTTGCAAGCTCCTCCTTTGCATTTCTTTTGCATTCAGTGATGCAGAAACAACCGTTGCGTCTGAACCAAACTATCACTCAATGTATCTTTGTTTTTTCCTCACCCGTGTGGAAAACATCCAGCCAACAAGCCACCTAATGATTTTTTTTCCATTTGTAGGTTAATTAACAGTGGCCCTCCATCATGGAAACAGTCTGGGCTCTGAAGCCTTTTCCTAAAGTTCAGAACCCAGACTGAGAGCTGGGATGACGGACTGAACCGGGTCGGCTTTAAATGCATCGCTGGGTCAAAATGAGTCAGCTGAAGGAGCGAGTTCATGTATGAGAGCTTGAGCTTCCTGAGCTTCATACCTGTGTGACCTTCTCTGTTACGTTCTGAGGGCAGTCCTTCCCCTTGGAGGGACTAAGCAGCTCCATCCCGGGTGAAGGAAACGAGCAGCATTTAGAACCGCCGGTGGCTTCTTCTTCACTTTTCATCGATTCACCAGATTCAGACACAAACTTCTGACAAAAAAAAGAAAGATTTTAGTAACACCTGGGCAGAATAAATCCAAGTAATTTGCTTAGCATTTTTTATCTTGTACTTTTTACTCATCATTTGACAAGAAATTTGACAGGTAATCATTATAATAGAAAGCTGTACACTATTTGACTTGACTGATAGAACTTTTTGGTATACTTCCCTAAAATAGTGAAAACCTACAATTTTAGTTATGTTTTGTTGATCAGATCTTCAATTCTGAAATGATGCAATTAATTAGGCACAACATACCTTAGACTGGTGTTGATCTTGACCTCTGAGCCATCACTCAAACGTTCCTCCTGCTGAACGCTCGTCCACCAGGTGTGTTTAAAAGTACTCGCTCTGCTCGTGGCTCATTTTTAGCACAAACACAAAAGCTGTTGTTGCTGTGTGGCACCAGTGTCCAGTGCAGAACCATGCCCAGTCCGGCACGGAGCAGAGGACTTGCCCTGCAGCACGTCAACACTGGACGCCAATCAATTTCACACTATAGCTGAGAGGAAGCGACGGGAAAAATCTAATCAATAACGGGCACTGATAACAAACCAAAGGGGCTCCAACTCACTGGGCTTCCCCTTTACAGTCAAATGAGCATCTCAGTTTGATTTGGAAGTTTTTATTTAATTATGCATTACATGAATGTTGCAGAGTAAAAACAAACCTGACTAAATCTGCTGGAAAAATTGAAACCTGTTATTTATGTTGGATCTTAAGTGTGATATTCGAGCGCCCTTCAACTGTAACCTTCATCACGTTTTTTTAAAATTAAAAACAGTAAATTAGATTGTATCTTTTGAGTTTGAGTGCTTTAATAACAGGGGAATTTTTTTATAGTTTAACAAGACAGAAAATGTGTTTCTTCTTTGTAATTTATGGCTTGACTGTTTTGGTTTAGATTAGGATCACATGATTTTTAACTTTGGATAAATGTTTAGACAAGTCTTAAAGCGATGCAATCTATAGGCATATTTCTCACTTGTGTGTCATAGTTTAGTTTTTTTCCCCCTCACCTTTGTGGGTTTTGTTTTATTTTAGGGTTACTTTGCGCTCTGATTTTAAGGTTTCATACTTTGTGAACCCCACCTGCCGTGTAATTTTGCAGAAAGCCCTCTTTTATCCCTTCAGTCCTGTTCTCTGCTCTTCCTGCACATCTTATTCTTGTCTCTAATTTCCACAGCTGCCTTGTATTAGTCTTTATCTCTCCCAGTACTCTGTCTGTATTTGCATTGAGCAGGTCTTTGGTCAGGGTTAGGATATAGCTGTACTCCATATGGTTTTGGATTATTGCTTATTTTTTTACTTCCTGAAAGCTTTAATGCTGTAGTTTTGTTTCAAAACATTTGCCTGTTTCCAGAGTCTGATTCTGGAAGTCATGATCACCTTATGTGTCACATTTATTCTGCTTTTTGATTTCTAATTCACAACCATAGTTTTTATTTTTTCAAAAGTGACCAGAGATAATTTATAGGCTCCCCACTTCCCCCAAGTACATTTTTCTTATATCAGACAGAGGGAGGAGGCAGTGTGGTGAGACAATCCAGGAGAAAAGTGATTTAGAGACTATTTCTAAAACTGATGAAATATGTCTTCTGGTGCAAATAATCGCCTAGTATTTTTTTAGTGACAACAGATTTATGTGAATCCAATTCTAAGCATTTTATGTCCAGTAACCAGCTAGTGGTTTTCTCCTCAAAACAGTGGAAACTGATGGTTAAGTCTCATTTCTTTTTATGATCTTAGTCTTAAACTCCTAATATAAAAGGTGACGGGAGAAATGCATTCCTTCAAGAAATGCTGGGATTATGTTTATGCATAACGGAACAATAATTACTTCTGGTAATGTCAGAAAAATATGGAAATTAGCCATTTTAAGTTTAAATTATTGACTAATCCTGCAGATATTTAAAAGAAAATTTCATGTCAGGATCATGTGAGAAACCCCCCCCCAAAGAACCAAAACATTGCTATAAAAAATAAATCAACGCGTAAAACCCTGTATTTGGCAATATTCCTGGGTGTAAAGTGTGTTTTTGATGGTTCTGGAGGGGCGTTGGTGATTTCATCATATTTACAGTCGGACATTTTTTTTTTATAACTGATGCCATGGCAACTGCTTTAAAACACTTGTTTAACTGTCTGGCTGATAAATGGTGAGTCTTAAATCAATACGGAGCAGAAATCAGAGCGGTGTGCAATCTTTAAACTTCCAATGGAGGGTCACAGAGAGCGGAGTTTTCAGTGAAATAAATGAAACTGTCTGGTTGATCAAATCTTTAAAAAGCAGCATACTCTTCTTTTAAGACATTAATTCATCTTTGAAGCTCTTGTGGGTCAAACTGAGTTTGACACATGTTTTGGTCTATTTCAATCGTTAGTGGGACTCAGAGATTTTATTTACAAACTGACTCGTAATACATAAATGCTGTTTCTCCACATCTAAGGTTTCCCTTTGTTTTCCATTTAAAGCGATCTTTTGTCACTTTTACAGCTTTGCTTTCCTTAGTATTCAACTGTAAAGAAGCACAGAAGGTTTTCTTTCAGTCTCCTTCGTTTTGAAGAAGTATATTTTTAAAACAAGAGTGAATTCAGTTTGTCCACCATTCTGCGTTCAAACAGCGGCAAATTCTTTTCCCAGTTTTCCCACACAGACAGCATCAGTGGAAGCTCCTCCGTTTTCTGTGACGACATGCAGAGCTTTAAAATTATCAGGTCGTTAAACTGTTTAGCTGTGAAATTACATATTTCACACACACACAGTCAGTGTCCCCAGAGAGTCCGAGAACTGCCCTCAGCTGTCAGCCCGGATGTTGTCCCACACTCGCACCACATCTGGACAGTCATTGAGGGCTTCTATGAGGATCGAAGCTTCTTCCACCTGGTCGTCATCCAGAGAGATGAGGTTATGGGGTACATACTCCAACCCAGCAGACGTAACCTGCATCCCCAGGGCCTCCAGTGAGCCTCGCACCTTGTGCAGGTCCGCCACGGCACAAATAAACTGAGGACACAAACAATCGAGCTTTTAGTTTAGATTTAGCTTAGCGATTTGTAGCACTGGGTGAACAAAACAAATCAACCTGCATAGACATATACTGAAGAGATCCTCAGTAGACAATGTAATGGTGGAGTAACGATATGTACAAACTTCATTTGATTTCTTTGTTTTAAAACATTTTTTGTACATTAAGTGCAGAAAATCTCTCTACTTCTCACTGTCATTGTCTAACCTTCAGCTGGGGCTTCTCCTCCTCATCCTCAGTCTCTTGGACGTCTTCAGCTCCTGCCTCGATGGCCAACTCCAGAGCTTTCTCCGTGGGGACGTTCTCACCCGACACCAGCACTACACCCCTCTGGTTGAAGTTGTGCCGGGCTTTGTCGGACATAATCCCTCTGAGGACGAGGGGACAAATACGGAGCTTTTAACAAATAACCAATCTTTGTAAAAACGCACAGAAAACATGTTTTAAGAGTTTGAACGACAGGATAGCTGTAAGCTCCGACAAACCTGTTCTTGTTAAGCAGGCGTTTGATTTCCTGATTGGTGCGTGAGTTGTTGTCAGTCAAGATCTCGATGAGCAGCAGACATCCACCAGGTCCTCGGGCTTCAAACATGTGCTGGGATGCTGGCTTCGCCTTCTCCTGCAGACAAACGTATTGTTTTCACAATACACATTTAGTAGTCTGACCGTGTGTTGGGGAGCACACTCAGCTAATATCAGACCAGAACTTAGCTCAATATTTGTAAAACTGATGAGTTGTGGCTATTTTTGGCAGCTATCTTGAATAGGATTGGCTCTATATCCATGAGGTGATGACTTAGGAACAATTTACTCCACTTTACTCTTTAGTTAAGTAACATGGAGAAGACAAGGTGGACGTTTTTAGAGAAAATGGAGACTATTTATTGCACTTTTTGTGTTGTTGACAGCCTACCGCACTCTTGATCGCCGCATCTATGGATGCTTTCGGCATGTTCTTGTTCCTGCACTGCTCCAGTATGTGGGCTAAGTTGACGTTCATCTCCGGGTTGGCGCCACCTTCTGCAAAATATTTAAAAAATCTAAAGTTTTAAGAAAAAGGAGCGTTCTGTTTAAAACTTTACGGAGACTTACCTTTCACAGCTATTCTTATCAACATCCCAAACTTCATGAACATCCTCGCCCTCGCCTCGTCTTTCGGTCCTTTGATGTTTTTCACTTTGGACCACTTGTTGTGTCCTGCGCAGACAGCGGAGGACACCTGCAGTGTCCTGACGGGACACGTCCTCTTCCACGCCGGGGACAGGACGGGGAGCCTGACTGGAGCCCCGGCCGGTGTCGGAGGGCGCAGGGTCCGCAGAGCCCCGAGCAGCGTCGCGCGCAGCACCACCATGCCCTTCAAACACACACAGCTAATAAAAACAGCGTCGCCGTCATAAAAACTGGCACGTTTTCGCTCATTAAATAAACTTAATATTTATTGACTTGACCATAAAGAATAAAACACCGTGTAGTTTTCTAACTTACAGTTCTGACAGGACAGGGGGCACGCACAACACTAGGAGCTACTAGATCCGCTTTTCCGGGTTGAGATGACGTCACAGTTCGACATTTCAAAATAAAAGTTGTTATTTTGGTCAGAGAACTTATGAACTTCTGACTTTTTTAGTGCGGAATTTAGGCTGTAGAAATAGTTACTAAACGATAATTGTGTAACGATTACTATTAGCGTATACGTTTTACTGAGAATAAATTAATAATTTAGAAAGAAAGAAGAAAACTGAACATTGAACACTTATGTAAACAATAAGAACTTGTGCATTGGTTTGAAATTAGAATATTTAAAAATAGATAATATTAGCACTGGTTAAATGAAATAAAATCATGTATTATTATAAATTATGGTACAAACCTTTTAATAAACAATATAGAGGTTGTTGATATTGATCAGCTTTCTTTATAAAGACAGAAGACAAAAACATTTTTGTTTCATTTGTACTGAAATCAGTAAGGTCTTTACATAAACATTTAACTGGAATAGTGGCCAGTTTAGCAATGTTGATCACTTCTTATAATCTAGGAAACAAAACTGAAAACATTTGTTCAATTATCTGACCTTTTTCAGCTCAACATTAGGAATTTAGTGGATAATTCGCTCAGTGGTTTGTCAGATATTTTGCTAACAGACAAACAGGGTTGACATCAAAGTTTGAAGCAAAGGTGTTGTGCAATAGATGGAGGTTAAAGTATGGCTTGTGAATTTTAGCTCAGTGTATGTAAAATTGACTGAGTTTGAATGATTTTTGTATTATTATTTTTTCAACTTAAATCTGGTGGTTCATGAGATGTTTTCATAACAGATATGCACACACACAGACACACACACAAAAATACACACACAGACCAAAGCAAAACATTATCGTCTTCCTTTTCTCCTTCAGAAAGCGATAAAAAAGTCAGTTTCCAGCCCTACAAGATGAACTAAATCAGCCTGTTTTCATGTAAGAGGAAGGGATATAAAAACAGACTTATGACCAAATCTGAACTTAAGGCACACACACACATATATATATGAGGAGTTTTGATTATTGCATGTTTGAATTATGTGTGTAAACGTGGGAGAGAGGAAGGAGCAGGAGGATGGGGGTCAGTTCATGGGCAATAATCAGCATGGCAGTAAAACTGATTTCATGTGTTGTAAAGGTTACACTGAGGGCTATGAAAGGTACCAATAAAAATAAATATCATTACTCTTCTTCTGAGGGGTTTTGGGTGATAAAACCTGAGGCAAAAAACAAAAGAGCAGGATGGTAAACAAAGAGAACAGAACCACAGCAGAGGAGCACAAAGAGTTAAGAGCTTTGGCAGCCTCAGCCAATCAAGGCCAACACATCCACAGTCCAAAGAGCTGTAAAAAGAGGAGGTTTCCTCCTGACTGCTCCTCCGTCCTCCCCCTCAGACTGTCAGGGCTGCCTGTCCCTCAGACCTGAACGGGAATGTTAACAGAATAAAGGATTAAATCAGGAAAAAGAGATAAAAAGTTATACAAGGAAATGAAGAAATTCTGTGAAGGCAGTTTTTGTTGCGTGATAAAGAGAAAAAAACTGGAGCACTAATGGGACTAATAAAAATTGGAAACTTCAACAAGTCAGATCAAAACAATCTCTGGAGAACAACATTATCTGAGCCCGCATGGAAATCTGTGTGTTGTTTCCTTTGAGACTTTATTTGTGAAGAAGTCATGTTTTCCACCCAGGGGATTGGTTGTTTGGCTCTTTTCTACTGTGTAATGACCGTTACAGCACTGGTGAGTATAAGCTTGAACTTTTTGACAACTAAGTTAATAATGACACAAAGTAATTTTTTATTTATTTAACAGGTTCCTTCACTGTAATCAACTGACTGTAGTATTTACAGTCACTTTACTGTAACTGAACCGCAGCTTTTACTGTAAATTATTACATTTTTATTGCAAATCAATTATAGTAAAAACTGCATTTTTTAAATTGTTCACCACTTTTCTAAATGCACTTTGGCTCTTTGATTTTTACACATTTTAACTTGACTAAGTTGCTGTGCTTATAGTTTTTTGTGTGAATCTTATATGTTTTGCTTAATGCTCTTCATCTTAGAAACACACTACTAAATAATTTCTTACTTTTAGCCATTAATGCTATAAAATGCCAATTTTATTCTTTTTTGGACAGACAAAACTTTAATATTCACATAAAATACATTTTGTAAGTATGAATAATAGTTTCAAATAGTTCAAATTTTCTTTTATTTTGCTGTTTTATTTAGATTTTATTTGCTTCAAGTATGAGAAAAAAGCGAATGTAAGAGTTAAATTTGTAGTGATATTTTGCGCGTATAGACTCTGATAGAAAAACAGTTTAAATTAGCTTATACTTTGCTTCATGTATGAGAAAGTAACCAACATATTAGTTAGTTTTTACCAATATGAGTAAATATATGCATTAATCCTTAATCTGAACATTGCTTTTTGTTTCAGTTGTGCTCAACGGTCTGTAAATTTGGAACAATTTTTCACCAAATGCTCTAAATGGCCACCAAATAAACCACTTCACAGACAAATGTCACATTTTAAATCTTATTATAATGATAAGTCAGAATTATCACTCTAAATTAGCCACACTTCAGGCCAAATTTGGAAAAGTTTACGCGTCTGTGACGTCTGCTGAAGATGGTTTCAATTTTAGAGACATTCCTCTGGCATTAACAAATCTGCCAAATATTCAGCAACAAGACAAAGTGGTGCCCCCCTTCATTATTCATTCAAACAAACGATACTGAAATACTGTTTCTACAGTAAATCTGCTGAGGATGAAACATAAAGCTTCTTGTTTTACAGTAAAGTTTAAATACACTTCAACTCCCTCTGTTATTTTACACGTTTCTCAATCTGGGTCAGATTGTTTCAAAGAGAATTTTATCTGAAAGAGAAGCAGTCTGAATAAACACAAAGTTTAATCTTGAGCTGATAGCATGCGTTATATTGAAGGCATATAGACTTATCTGTTACCTATAAGTGAAGAGGGGCCACCTTTAGGAGCCACAACTGAAACCAGTTTTGATAAATGGGCTGGAATGAGCAACAGTATCCTCTGTGCCGAGCTGACCGCGAGAGACGGCAGCGTCTCACTGAAGTTCAGACACGAGCAGGACTGGATTTACCTCAGAAGAATGACAGAAAACACAGACGTGAGACACATTTTTAATGCAGCAACATTAGAATAAGCACAAAGACACGCTATAAAGAAACAATGTAATGTAAAAATTCCATTAAAGAAAAAACAATATTGCACGAATATAAAAAATTGAGACAAACTCACCAAACTGACACAAAAAGACAAAAATGGGCCAAATATTTAGACAGCTATTGACCTTCAAGCGACCAAATCTGGTCATTTACAACCTGAACAGTGTAATTCTGTGTTTTAGCTTTTGATCTGAACAAACATTTAATAATGTTGTTGTCTTAATGTGTTCATACATTTTTGCAAGGAGCAGCCACTTGGCGTAAAAATAAAATTGTACAGACTTTTAAAAATACTTGATAGGATTGGATAAATTTGGATCATTTAACGTCTGGCTTTTAATAAATTGTGGCCACAGAAGCAGTTCAAGTTAATAATTAGACAACGAACAGTAGGAATTACCAAAGAAGAATAAAATGGCCCCAGACAAATTAATATGACCGTTATGAGCTAGAAGGAGAAAAATACTGAGATACAACTCAACCAAATATCAAACATAAAA
>JAVKLF010000047.1:8091596-8104621 GCA_034783495.1 Millerichthys robustus
CATAGCTGACTGGAAGACAGACACCAACGCCAACAAATACAGAGTTCTAGGTAAGGGGCATCAACCCACACACACACACACACACACACCAGACACACACAGTATATATTGACAGTCCAAACATGTTCAGGTAACGTGTTCAAAAGCTGTCAGAAGACGGAAACTCGCATTGAACCAAACCTCGGAGCCAGCTTGTTGCTGACACCCAGCATGTTTACTTCAGACACAAAGTGTCACCTTCCAAGTTTTTCATGATCCATGTCCACTTTGGTGAAGAAGATAACTGAAATGTCGCCTGACCGCCGCAGAGGAAACCAACACCCATAATATCATGTGTTTCTGCACTGTGGTGAAGCATGAAGGTGATTTTGTCTGATCTTGTTGTCTGCTTATCCTTAGTGCATGAACAGAAGTCAACTGATCCAAGAAAGAAAATCCAGTAGCCTTCTAACCGGGTTTTAAAGTTAATTCTCGTCTTAAAGAGAGGGTTTATTTCATGGAAAACATCTTTTTACTATGGCGTCATTTGATCGGGCTGGATAATAAGCTTTTATAGCAGAGCTTTTAACAAGTGTCTCCATAAATCCTTTCTTCTTGTCCTGACTAAACCTGGACAATGTTGGTGTTTTTCACAAGCCTCCTTCTGTGGTTGCAGGTGAGCATTGGTTTGCTGTCTTGCTGAATGACAAGATTATGCACAAGGTTTTCCTGTAAGCTGACCTGTTTGCCGGCTCTTAATTTAGAAAAGCATTCTCACAGAACAATGATGCCATCACCGTCTTTGGCTTTAGAGATTGAAATAATGAGCTCAGTGTCCGGTTTCCTTTAGACATTAAGAATTCTGCACAAAGGGTCTTTTACAAACTCCTAAATGGTTGCCATGTGTCTTTTGGTCATGAATGGCTGTTATCTGGGTGCCCTCTCCCTGAAGTTCCTATATTTTCTAAAAGAAACATAAATAATAGCTTTTTTTAATCAGCCAACCAGTGTATCTTTCATGCCTGTCCTTAAATGATCACAAAGATCCAGGACTTCATTTACTTGGTCGACTGTCTAGGAAAAGGTGACATGTGGTAACGAAAGCAAAGAAGAGAGTCCGGGTAGGATGGAGTGGATAAAGAAAAGTTTCAGGAGTGGTTTGGTGGCACCAAAGGTCAAAGGAAAGCTTCTAGTACTCCACCAAAGTCCTATCAGCAGGACTCCACATCTACAAAAAACTTTCTGAGTACTTTCCTTTGTTGTACCCTGACATGAATCTGTTTCATTGGTCGAAGGACAGTTTACTTAAAGCTTCCATTTGGCTGAAAAACATTTTATCAGTGAGACACACACAAGTTATCCTGCAAATGCATGAACATTTAGCCATTTTTACTGAATTTACTTTCATAGAATACACATCTCTGAATTTAATGTTGTATTTAATTTAATTTAACCCTAAACCTAACCCTTGTCCAAACTTTCACTCTACCTCATTATTAAAGTCTAAAACAAATGTGGGTGTATATCAAAACTGAGAGCTACATATGAAACCTTTTTTACCTTCCTAAGATCACGATAAAGGTAAATCCAGTGATGTAGACGAAGTTACCAGTGAAACCACAGCTGTGTTTGTAGGCGGTGCAGCCCTAATTCAACCACCGGTTCTGACCAACACTTCATTCGGCTCCTCTCACATTTACAACATGCCCTCACCTCGTCGCGTGTCTGTTCTTTTTCAGGTGTGTGAAGCAGAACGGGCTAATGAAGGACCAGGAGCAGCCGGGGTACTGGCAGGAGACGGGCCGATGGGCAGGCTACGAGGAGAGCTACGACCCACAGGAGGGGGTGTGGGCATCCTCGCAGATCTCCTACCTCACATTCAGGAGCCTCATCCAGCTGCGACGCACCATGAACACTGGTCAGTGATAAACATTTGAGCCAGTAAAAGTTATTTTCAGTGTTAAACTCAAAGTTTTTATAACACATAAAAAGCCTCTGTATGGTAGTTTTAATTTTGAAGTACTCTGTCTGTGTGCTTCTGTCTTACATTAATCTACTTTTTTATGCTTTTGTACTCACATCAAATGAATAATAATCATTTTAAAAAGTCCAAGTCTTTCCTCGGTATGATCCCATCTGATCATTTACCACTTCTTTTTTAAATCAAGTTGTGACCATTTTCAACTGTGAAGAGAAGACTCTGGCTGCCATCGCTGAGAAGATGGTCGCTGAGATGGTTATTAAGAAGGAAATCAGGTCTGGAGACAGGGAAGGCGTGCTGAAATCTCTGGTCCAAAACCGCAGGTATCCTTTGAGACATCAGCCAACAATGACTCAAACATAGGGACCTATATTTAAGCATTTAGTTGTGACAATTAACCAAAGCTCCTAACGAGGGGAGGGAATGATTTTTATGGTCTGACTTGGAGAAAGTTGCTGCTGTGAAGATCAAACCTGTGATTATATGAAGCTCTCTCTGACCACCAAACCACCTTACCTGTAGGGCAACCACTCTGTTCGACAGTTACATTGTCTTGCACTTTTAAACACAAAACATTTGACATCCCAAATGGAAGTCAGACTTGAGTTATTTCAGACTTGCTGCTGTTGTTTATTGATTTGTTTGTGTATTAAACTACACTCCAAAAGAATCTGGAAAGTAGGTAAAACAACGTCAGTGAAACAAGTCTTTTCTGTCTGCAGTGAATCATCGGACCCTGAAAGTCAAAAACTGACTGATGGAGGGGACCTGCACAAGTTTTCTGTCAAGGAAAGAGTATGTTTCTTCACTTATAAATATGTCCTAAATTTAAATATCTCTGTGTTTAATTTCTTCTTTTTTCTTTTGGGGGAGCATTTGAATTGGTCCAAAACATGCATCCAACTTAAAGATCTGGTTTCTCACTTGCTCCATCCATTTTTTTGTTCTTTCAGAAGGATGAAAGTGATCGGGTCGAGGCCTCAATGGTGCTCGTGGGTAAGCCCCTAACTCGCTCATGTTTTTTTTTATGTAGTGTTTTTTTTATGTTTGGGGCACTTGCTTTTCACGCATATCTTTATTTCAACACATGCAATTGTCCCATACAATTTTAATTGCTTCGTTTTGACCAGGATCCTTGGATTTTCTGGAGAAACCCACAGTTGCTTTTGTGCGTCTGAAGGAAGCGACGGCGCTGGACTCAGCCCTGGAGGCCCCGGTACCTGTTCGCTTTGTTTTGGTTCTGATTGGCCCCAGCAAGGCTGAAATGAACTACCATGAGACAGGCAGAGCTTTGGCTGCTTTGATGGCTGATAAAGTAAGTGCGATCAGACGTTTGAGAAGTGTAATACATGACAAATCATCAAATCAATATTAATCTGATGACTCTGAAGATAATAACCTGTACAGCCCTTATAAATAAATAAGTGAAATGAAATGTCATTGTGTTATATTTATTTATCTAATATTTGTTTGTTTAAAACTGATTGAGTGAATGTTTGTTACATGAAAAAAACTTTGTTATGATCCGACTTCAATCTTCACCTCCCTCTCCACTTTTTTCCCTCCCAGGTGTTTAACCAGACAGCATTAGAAGCAAAGAGCGCCAGAGAATTGACGGACGCCTTAGTCGAATTCATAGACTGCAGCATCGTCATCCCACCAACTGAAATCAAGAACGAAGCCATGCTGAGCTCCATCATCAACTTTCAGAAGAAGTTCCTGAAGGACAGACAGCACCCCTCAGAGATCATGCCGTGCACGGACTCCAAAACTCATAGAGGTGAGTGTGCTCACAACTCAAAGTTAGACTTAACACCTCAATCATTATTTGCGTTAAAGATTTTCACCCCAAATGACTTTTTTTTTTTGCCAGTTTCTATTTCCAGTGGCTCTCCTGCTGAAGACCCCCTTTCTCGCACTGGACGACCATTTGGGGGCATGATTCGAGACATCAAGAGACGCTACCAGTACTACAAGAGTGACCTCACAGACGCTCTGAATGCCCAGGCCCTTGCTGCCATCATCTTCATATACTTTGCTGCCTTGTCGCCTGCTATCACTTTTGGAGGCCTTCTGGGTGTGTATGATGTATGTATGTGTGTGGTGCCTCTGTTTTTGAGCAGTAGGCACTAAATTCTTTGTATTTTCAGCTGATAAGGTGGACAATATGATGGGTGTATCAGAGCTTCTGATTTCCACCAGCATCCAGGGGATTATCTTTTGTTTTGTCGCTGCTCAGCCCATCCTGGTTATCGGTTTCTCTGGCCCTCTTTTAGTGTTCGAGGAGGCCTTCTACGCTGTGAGTCATTGAGCTCTTCTCCTCACCTGTTGTCCATTTAGTCACGATCAATGTCAGCTCATCCCTAGTTTCCTTCATTCAGTTCTGCAAGTCCCAGGACATCGAATACATTGTAGGGAGGGTCTGGGTTGGCGTGTGGCTCATCATCATTGTAGTGGCCATTGTGGCCTTTGAGGGCAGCTTCCTGGTGCGCTACATTTCACGTTTCACCCAGGAGATCTTCTCCATCCTCATCTCCATCATCTTCATTTATGAAACTTTTTCCAAATTAGGAAGGGTAAAATAAAAAGAATCATTATTCTATGTTTCACAAATCTCATTCATTCACATTATCCCGTCACACAAAATCTGTACTCATAACATCTGATCTCCTAAACATCCTTTAGACCTTCAAGGACCACCCACTGATTCTGAATTATGATCACCTGAACTCAACAACTGAAAATCCCTGGAACCCAAGGATGGAAGAGACCTTCATGTATGACAACGCCACAGGCAACATCACCATTATTGTCAACACCATCAAACCACCATACCCCAACACGGCCTTGCTCTCCATGTGCCTCATGTTCGGCTGTTTCTTTATTGCTTTCTTCCTGCGGCAGTTTAAAAATGGGACGTTTCTTCCTGGAAAGGTGAGTCGACATGAAGTCTGCAGGCAACTACAGACTGGTTTTGCCCTTTAGATTTGCCAACTAAATTACAATTTTAAAACCAAATCACAGAATTTGAAATAATTGGTTGGCATTACGGGTCTTCATTAGGTCAGGCGCTTGCTTGGTGACTTTGGCGTGCCTATTGCCATCTTCCTCATGATTGTGGTGGACTATAACATTGAGGACACCTACACTCAGGTTGGTCTAGTCTTCACTGGGTGTTATAAACAGGGGGGAAGCATCTGATCTGACTGAACTGAGATTTGTTTACTTTTTATTTGCAGAAACTGGCTGTTCCCAAAGGGTTGACGGTGTCCAACCCAGAAAAGAGAGGATGGCTCATCAACCCCTTCGGAGAGCACCAGTCTTTTCCTGTCTGGTTGATGTTTGCATCCTGTATCCCAGCCATACTTGTCTTCATCCTCATCTTTCTAGAGTCTCAGATCACAACGTAAGACATTACACCTCCTGTAACGTATTTAACAAGATCCTCAGCATCAAAAAGCTTGACAATACCAGGCATTGATTTATCTCTTGTGTCCTCGAGCAGGCTGATCATCAGCAAACCTGAGAGGAAGATGGTCAAAGGCTCTGGCTTCCACTTTGACTTACTGGTTCTGGTCGGAATGGGAGGACTCGGCGCCATATTTGGCATGCCTTGGCTCAGTGCCACTACGGTCCGATCAGTCACCCATGCCAACGCTCTCACAGTCATGAGCAAAGGACCAAAACCTGTGATAGAGCGAGTGCTGGAGCAGAGGATCAGTGGCGTTGTGGTGGCCTTGCTTGTTGGTTGGTGTCTTTCCTATTAAAACACTTCAATCTTGCATCTTAAGTTTCTTCTATAAAATTAAACGTGCATGTCCAGGTCTGTCAATTCTGATGGAGCCCATATTGAAGCTGATTCCCATGTCGGCCTTGTTCGGGATCTTCCTCTACATGGGAGTCACGTCGCTGAATGGCATCCAACTGTGGGATCGTGTGCTGCTCCTTCTCATTCCTAAGAAATACCACCCTGATGAACCCTACGCCACCAGAGTGAGACTGCTGTCATTTTACACATCACCTAATAAAACAAATAGACAACATGATACTCTAATGTCACACTGGTTAAAAACGTAGCAAGATTGTATTAAATCATCACATAAGCATAGCTTCTTAAAACTAGAATTACATTTTATGTTATGGAATGATGCCAGCTTCATACAAGATAAAGTTCAGATCTTTTGAAGCGAGTTGACAAATTATCTTATTTTGTTGTAGAAAACTTTTTGAACAACCTCAATTAGGAGAAAACGCGTTTAATTTTGTCCAGACTCAAGAGCTAAAAGCGAAGATTGCCACAATCTTGAAATCACTCAGTGGTTTAGGTGAATGCTAATTCATAAAGTAAATTCATAATGTTTTGAGTTATAAAGTTAATTTGGGACATTGAAAAGCAAACAGGGTGTGCCCAAAGGAATTGTGTGTTGTTAAATTGATGGAGTTATAAAATGGCATTTTTGAGTTGGCGTTTATTTTTTTTATTCATTTTTGATTTCAGCCCTAAACGGACAAATTGTTAGCTGGTCAGAATTAAACTCTCCAAACTAAGGTCATTCAAAGAGCTAAATGCTCATTTATCCAACACTGTTCAAATGAATTTATGCTCCAGAGATCACAAATACTGAGTGTGTTTGAAGAACGCTCGTGTTTCCTGGCTACAGGTGAGCACAGGGCGGATGCACCTGTTTACAGTAATCCAGATGGTGTGTCTCGCACTCTTGTGGCTTGTGAAATCCAGCCCAGCATCCCTGGCGCTTCCCTTCGTTCTCATCCTCACGATCCCTCTGCGCATGTTGATGACCGGCCGACTCTTCACAGAGCTGGAGATGAAATGTGTACGTGTCTTCTTGTCCTTTTAGTGTTGAAGTGTTCTCGCTGCGTTTTAGCCGATCGTCTTCATTTGTCCGTTTCGTTTCAGCTGGATGCTGACGACGCCAAAGTGACTTTCGAGGAGGAGCCTGGGCAGGATGTGTACTGTGAAACTCAGATGCCTTTGTAGACATCTACCACAACAACTAACACACTATATGTATTGTTTTTATTTTTATTATTAAAACATATATTTATTCTATTTTATCCTAACACAAACTTTCAAACTCATGATGGACACAAACATGTTTAAGTGGTTATATATTTTTTATTTTTGTTTTATGAAAAAATGCAAATAACAGATTCCACCTGTTGGGGGTGAATATGGATGAACAGCATTTACATCAAACTGTTTCTTTTTTTTTTCTTGTTTTGCATGTCTGGAGAAGAATACTTTGTTTTTGTTTTGTTTTTTACAAAAGACAATTAATTTGAAAATGTAAATGCTTTGTTTAGTTAAAGCAGGAGGGATGCATTTAAAACGTTTAAGCCAACACTTCAGATTGAAAGCTCAAGTACTGAAAAAATACAGTAGTTGCCATAAATTTATTCTTTTTGTTCCTTTTGCAATCACATTGAATGTAAAAGTATTTTCTAAACAAAAGAGTTTCTTTGAACATCTTTTTGTTTTCAATCCTCTGATGTAGCAAAATGTGAATCAAGATTTAACATTTACAAGCTGCTGATGCAGCAAATTATGCTTTATTAAAGACGATCAAACAATGTAAAGACAAAAAAGAACTGCCATTTTGTGTTGCTGTTTTTTTATTCTCTCTAAGAACAAAATGATCTGTCGTTTTATGTTGGCAAAGGTCAGTTAGCTGTGGTGACCATCTTGAATTGGGCTCACTTCAAATGCCAGTCAGTAGAGGTATTCAATGATTGCTTTGTGAAGGTTTCATTAGATCTTCCCAGTGGTTCATGAGACAGTATTAACTGTAACATTTACTAAAACTGAAGAAAGTTTTACTCAGAAACAGATAACATATACTCTTTTAATAGAACTGTTTTTCAAACGTCAAATCTCCTCAAATCAGAGTTATTATGTTAGCCTTTGCTAATGTATTTTACTCTATTCATTCTATGCATTTTGATAGTTATATTGATTGCTCTGAAAATTTGTATCCATTCTAGCTGTAAATATCATCCTTTTAACTCAAAGTAAAACAGCTCTTTTGGGGGAAAATATTTTTTAACTCTGAGTAAAATTTACTCAGCCAATTTTCCTGTGTAATGTTGATAATCTGTGGCAGTCATCTAGAAATGGGTTTGTCCAAAATTTTATCAGTTGTACATGTACATCCCGTGATTATTTTCTGACTATAAAATAACGTAGTGGTTCAGTGTAAAATGTTGCAACAACAAAATCAAATGATCATCTTATTCCTGCATTATTTTCTTTTCCAAGGAAACAAATATACTTTTTAGCTAAATGCAGTAAAACAAAGTAGAAGTAGAAAGTGGCTACGAGAGATACTAGAGATTGAGACAAGAAAGCAAGTTATTTAAACATTTAACATATTTTTTTTGAATCTGTTTGATTGTGCAAAATTCACCAGCTCAGTCCCATTATCAGCATTTGATTCATGTTTTGTTTTTGTGATGGACTTGCGACCTGTCCATGGTGTACCCTGCCCCTCGCACAATGACTGCTGTATATGGGCACCAGTGACCCCCGTGACTCTTGAAGAAAGTAAAATACCGTATAATGGATGGATGTTCTCAATAATAAAGAAATAATAACTCAGATTGTTATACTACATCCTGGTCAGTAGATGGCGTCTGTCTCAAACTATTCACTCTAAACCAAAAAAGCTGATTGGCTGATTAGATGACGCTTCATTTTCCTCGTATTTGATTGGCTGTTATCACAACACGTTTCCGCTGGGCGCTCAGTCGAGGTAATGCAGGCTTGTACGAATGTAGTGGAACGTGGAGTGACAGCTAGTGAAAGAGACGGAGCATCGAATTTGCTTTATTGTTTTCGACTCAGCACGCCAATTAAATCATACATAAAATAGCGAGAAGGACATTTGAAGTTTAAAATGAGTGAATCAGAAGATGAAGCTGAGTCTGGTGAGTAATGTGAAGACCTACTTCCTTCAAATCTTTCGCCTGTTGAAAACTAGCAGTATTAATGGAAAACGATACTTTACTTTCCAAACTTTATCTCCCAGCCTGTTCAGTTTTAATGGTGGATTGTTTTTCATCTGTAGTATGGACCAACTCAAACCTATTGAAGCTTCTTACTTCACTGAAAGAAAACATCCCAGAGAGGGAAGAATCGACAACTTACCTAAAAAGCATGAAATCTGTAGACTGGAATAAAGTGGCTTTTCCTCCTTTCTCCCCAGAGGAATGCAAACAAAAGTGGGCAAACATAATGGAAAAGGTAACCTAACATTTACATTTCATGTTTAAACCACAAAATGAAGTTTGTAATGGGTAAAATGTATTATTCCTGGTAGCCATAATGTTTAACATTTATTTTTTGTTATGGCTTAAAATAAAACTAATGTATTGGTAAGTAACTTTTAAATAAATTGTTTTATTTTGCTCAGATGCGCAAGTTGCGGAGTCTCCCAGACCTCATTGCTGAAGCAGAAAATGTCATTTCTGATCCTCTCAACAACAGAAAAGTAAGTGCACTACAACAGACCATGTGCACCGACGCCATGAAAATTGTGGAGTACTGGAAGTCTGATTATGGAGAACACGTTACTCTTCACAGTCAAAGCTCAGGTTTATTTGACAATGTTACCAGGCAGTAGCTGCTAAAAAGTAGGTGGATGAAGTGTCTTCGACTTTCTTTCTTGATATAGTTAGAAATCTAATATATTTCTATGCATATAATCTATCTGGACCTTTATTAAATTAAAGACCAAGTCCTTTTATCTCTTCGGTTGGTTGGGGCCTGGTCTTCCAACATGGCAATCAGACTATGCTCATGCTGGATGTGATGTCATTGTGGAGTGGTCTGTTGTTACAGGACACTGCTCTGTACTCATCTAAATTACCTGATTTAAATAACATGAACAGCAGAAATAATAGCAAGCGTTTATTTTCTTCCGTTATGTTTTTTTCCCCCTTAAGTTCTTAAACTGTGTTTTTCTCTCTTCTTCCTTAAGATCCATCCGGAGGTTCCAAAGAAACCGCTGGGACCCAGAACTTCCTACTTTATGGAACACCATGAGAAATTTAGGAAGAAGCATCCAAACATGAAATCGCAAAATATTTTTAAGTTATTGTACAAGAAGTTTGAAACGCTCCCAAAAGAAAAAAGGGTATTCTATAAGTCACTATAAAATATAGTCTGTTGATCTCAAAACCTTGATATTTAAGAGTTACATTGGTTCTTTTTGTTTTGTTTTTTAGGTGGTTTATGAAAAGAAGCATGCTGGTGAACTTTTAGAGTATCGGAAGAAGATGCAAGAATTTAGGTAACAATTTAAGTCCCACACCAAACGGTTTGTTCTCATGAGATTTAAAAATAAATGGACTAAGTAAACATTTTCTTTCAGCAAACGTAACAAGATGCATGTTAAGAAAATAAAAATCGCTGCTCCATATGTAAGTGATTCATTCCATTCAGTTTAAATGAAATTAAGATTTGAGTTGGTGTCAGTGACGTGTGACCTTTGTTTCAGAGGAGATACGAAGAAGAGCTTGAAGGTCAAAGTCTGCCCGCCAGGCCCCCTCAGTAAGCCACATGCACCAACACCAATCAGTTCATTCATTGGCTCCTCACACCTTGTTAAATATGTTCTTTAATGGCTTTGGTTTAAAAGAAATAAGTGGTTCTGACTGTCTTACAAATTACAGTGTGTGATGAAATGTGTTTAGAATTTTACTTTTGGTTTGATACACTTTTTTTTTCCTCTGAAGGTTTCTCTTGTTTTACACAACTTAAACACTCCGACTGATCCAGGTTAGTTTAGGCGCAGGGTGGATAGGGTGGACTTGCACTCGATGTGAGCCCAGTTTTGTCTCGCTGATGTGGATGCACGACGAAAATCGTGTAGTTTTCTACTCTTGCCGTCTGGCAAGTTCACATCTATTTATAACTGATTAACGTTTGGAATCATCCTAATTTTATACTGGCACCACAGCCACTAGACCTCAGAAAACACAAAAATGGCTAGAGCACAGTCGGCTTTACAAATATTGAGCTCAAGTTTGAGGTGGTCGTAGCTGAGGGTCAGTCACAACATAAACTAACAGGTTGTCCCAGTATATATGTCACAATCTCACAGGAGATGACGTTAAGGTCGGACCAAAATGCCTATAACAGCGGGCGATATGCATTCCTTCAAAGAGATGTTTTATTTGTTTGGTTTCAAAAGTTCATCCTAGTATTTAACACAATGATTATCTTTAAACTATAAACACTAACTAAATCTGTCGATGTTCAGTTGAGTGATTTTGTAAGTTTTTTTTTTTTTTAAAGCAATAGTTACTCTTTATTCTGCATGGAATACTCCAAATCTGCTAAGGGGAAATCGAAGGTTACTGCACTGGAGTTGTCCTGTGGCTGGAGAGACTTGAGTGCATCAGAAAAGGCTGCATATAAGAAGCGCTGGAAAGAGGTAGAAACACAAACTAGTATTAGTTACCTTTCAGTCATCTTTAGCCTGGTCAAACGGTCTGATTTAAGTTTCTCATTTTCTTCCAGCTGAAGAGACTGTATGCCATGGAGCTGCGAACATGCCTAGATGTAAGACAAAAGATGAGCTTTGAGTGAATGTGGAAAGACTTTGTGTGACAGTTTTTGTTCCCTTCCTCAGGGCCTTAGTGAAGAGGAGCAAAAGCAGATCATCAGGGAGAACAACATCACTGTGCCACAAAATTTTTTAGTAAGATCTCATTTTTGAATTTTATTTCAGACTTTTAACCCTCCCGCTGCCCTGGAGGTCACAATGTCATGTGACCTCCAGGGCAGCGGGAGGGTTAAATATATAGATGATGTTGGTACTGATGTAGTAAAAAGGAAAAAGTTGTAGCGTAAAGAAAAACTGGATTGCAAGTTTTATGTTTGCAAATTGCCCAGTTGAGAAATTCTGCCAGTGTGATGACATGAAAAATATTCTGCTCTTTAATTTTTCTTGCTTTGTTTTGTGGTGCGATCTGATTTTCTTCACTACTCTTAACTGTGTGGAAAAGAAATGTGAAAAAACAACACTGGATTAGCTTAAGTTCCTGTGTAACCCCCCCAAAAAAATCACAATGACAACGAAACCCGTAGAATGTAACAGGACATACGTCACTGGATGGCTCAGGACCCTGGGTACATGACATATTATATTTGATTTAATTTATTCTAAGAGAAAAATGGTTTTCCACAAATTTAATTGACTAGTGATTTTTTTTTATGTATGTGTTCAGACCTTAAAACAGTTCAAACTCTTCTTTAAGGCTGTGTTTACACATACATTTTCACAAGGGGCCAAGCTTATAAACCAAAACCATAAATTTCCTGAAATTGTCTTGAAGAAAAAAAACTACGTTTATCATGTTTTCAAATTTTTTTATGTCAAAATATTCCTTTAAACACATAAAATTTACTTTGTTTATAACCTTTTGGATAAAACAACTCATTTAAAAGGCTGAACTATTTCTTTAATTGGTTTACGTTAAGCAGCAGACTACCTTTAGATTAAATCACTCCTTAAAAAACATTGTTTTTGTCATTGTTTAGGGAGCAGCTGACATGAGCCAACTAGGTGAACCCAAGATGCCGTCTCGGTACGTAAACATCCCGGATGTCGCATAAGTTAAGAATTGTTTTCTAATAAATACATAAAGTCCTCTAGTGAAAGTCTGAAAACACGTTTCTTCTTTTATTTTTATCAGAGTTCCATATTCATATTTTTTCGGTAAACAGTTGAAACTTCTAAAGGAAAAAACCCCGAATATGAGAGAGCGCCGCTTGGAGACCAAGAAACTTTGGGAAAAACTTTCTGTGAAGGAAAAAGAGCGTTATAAAAACGAAGTGCATAAAGCCTTCAGCAAATACTCTGCAGAGCTGCAGACGTGGTTCATGGTATGTTAAAAAAATTAAATAAATTTAAAAAATGTTGCGTTTAACATGTTTGTGGGGAGTTCAAATTTTCTTCCTTTTGCAATTTTGTGTGTGTGTGTGTGTGTGTGTGTGTGTGTGTGTGTGTGTGTGTGTGTGTGTGTGTGTGTGTGTGTGTGT
>JAVKLF010000047.1:8106716-8118830 GCA_034783495.1 Millerichthys robustus
GTGTGTGTGTGTGTGTGTGTGTGTGTGTGTGTGTGTGTGTGTGTGTGTGTGTGTGTGTGTGTGTGTGTGTGTAGACACTGGAGCCAAGAAACCAGGCAGAGTATTTAAAAGACAACCCTTTTGTAAGTACTTCAAAATGCAACTTTTTAAAAATGTATTTTTTCCCCTTCAAATCATAGCATGTCTTGTTTTGCAGAAATCTCAGTTCCTCAGTGTCGACGAAATGACAAACGGTGACCAGAGAAAAACACAGTTTGGTCAAACCTCTGTAAGTTGGATTTGCACAAAACAGTGATGCAGACATTTTCACACGAGGAGAAACAAAATATTAGCAATTATAAAAGTTTTAATGATTAAAAGCCTAGCATTCCTTGAATGAATTTGTGCCGCCTTTCATCGCAGGGTTGAGAGATCATCTTCAGTTAAGAATGACAATGAATTACGAGTTGTTGCTGTTCGAGTCAAACTTTAAAAATAATCTTTTTTGTGTTGGCTAATGCTAATTAGCTGTGGCAGCCATCTTAAATTGGATCAACTCCAGAAGTTATACAGTAGTTGATGTACATCTAACAATTACTTTGAAAGTTTGAATAAAATCCATCAAGCGGTTTAAGATAGTTTGCTAATGGGCACAGGCATAAACATCCATCTTGCCTTTTGGCAGCAGATAATTAGAATTTAGAGAGAAATGGAGCAAGGTGTAGTTTTTCCTTGTGCTGCTCTTGTGATTTAATTTCTCATTTGTTTTGTCTACCAGGACTCAGAAGATGAAGTCATTGTAAACGTCAGTGACGAAGAGGACGACATGTCAAGTGACTACAAAGTTGGTACACTTTTTTTATTTTTCTGTCAACTGTTTGATATTTGCATCAATATGTTAATTATCAACTGATCTATAGGAGGTGGAGGAGGAGGAAGAAGACGATGACGATGAAGACATAATCACGTTTGAGATCATTTAGATGAGATGAACGCAAGCAACACTGTTCACCTGCACTTACAGGACAAACTGGGATTCATAGAATTTGAAAGAACTGAACTTTTGAGTTAAATTGGAGAAATTCAACAAATTGTTGACTGATTTTTACCTGGACTGCTTTCAGCAAAATACAGTAAAAGTTTTAAGAGTGATCAGTTTTGTTTTATAGTGAGGATTCCTTCAGTTTATGATCATCGCAGATAATTAAAGCCACATCTGGGACAACCTGCTGAAAATGTAGCAAAGACATTTTTAAAAGTGAACAATGATTACATTTTCTTGCCAAAAACAATGTTTTTACTTTTTGTTTATGTAAGTTCATTACTTACTTCCATTACATGAAGGAGAAACCATGAAAAGGGGGCAATAATTGTTAAAGTACTGAGTTTAACTTTGGTGTGGAGTTAGCTGAAAGCTATTCAGGACTCACTCTGAGCGTGACATTTCGCAAGATTGCATGAAAAGAGAGCATAGCATTATTTTTATAGTTTGCTCAGAACATTAAATTCCATTTAACATTTCCAAAAGATCTTAGTGGGCAATATGCATTCATTCAAGATATTTTAAGCCTTTGTTTTTCCATTTGTTGATTTAATATGTACTTTTGCTTGATTTGTTAATAAATATGAAATGGTTCAAATTTTCTGGATTTTCTTTAGTCTTTAAAACAATCGATAGCCGAGCTCAGAAGAAGACGCAACGCTGAAGCCCGAGCTGCGATCGATTGCTTCTGTCTGATTTCTGATGTAAAGATGGATGCCTGTCGAAATTGGTAAATAAACTCAATTAGGAGGTCTCGCGTGGCCGCGACTGCGTTATTTTCTCGCCGAGGGGGAAGCTTCGTGTAGAGACCGGGGCTTCGTGTTCGTGCTGCTTGAGGTTTGTACGTGTTGGAGGCGGACAGCCGCAGTGCAGCAGCAGAGCAGGGTTCGGGGACGAGCCGCCCCGCTCTCTGCCGCTGTAGTAATCATCATGATGTGCTTCCTCGGCTGCGAAACCACTCTATTTAAACGTTTTACGCTGTACGTAAATACTGAAAGTGGCTTCCTACGTTAGGCTCCTGGCTGTATTTGCTCCCGACTCAGTCATTTTGTGCACAGACTAACTGTTACCTTCCCGGCATTGTTTTTTTAGTAGCCCCGCTCTTTGTTTTCGTCAAGGTTTGAGCTAAGCTACTACTATTGAATGGCAAACGCTCGCGGCAGCCGGGAAGAGTTGAGCTAACGTCCGTCTTTCTGTCTGCGTTGTGACATTTAAGTTTCCCTGTTTTGTGTGCCTTGTCCGCAGGTTGTAAGAGTGGGAAGTGACTCCCAGGCTCCGTGTTCAGCGTGCAGTTGTGAGTACCTGCATCACGTCCACGTAAGGCTGCTGTTCACGCAGGCTGATTGGCATCCATTGTTTCAGTGGGACTGCTGTGTTCCTTCTCTCTCCCTGCTCTGCAGCCTTGTTCTGGCCAATGCTGGCTGCAGCTACAGCATGACCACAGCAGCGTCTGCTCATCTGGTACTTCTGGCAAATGAAAATGGAGGAGGTTTCAATGTCCAGCCTGGACAACAGCAAGCTGGAGGTACACTTTTTTTACAGCCTGCATGAGTGGAACACATATGGAATAGTGCTACAGCTATATCATGTATGCCAGAATGCTGCAGGATTTTAGGAAACACACAAATGGAAATCTTTTTCCTTCCTCCCTTGCAGGCCCTAGCTCAGGACATCCTGTCAGACCTGGTGGAGGATGCATGCCTGGGACTTTGCTTTGAGGTCCACAGGGCCGTTAAACAGGGCTACTTTTTCCTGGACGACACGGACCAAGAGAGCATGAGGGACTTTGGTGCGCACAATCTTGTCTGGTCTACTAAAATGGTTTTACAAAATCTGTGTGAAAGTCTGAGTTGGGGTGCACCCAGGCAGAGTTTTGGCAGACCTGTACAGTTGACACTTTTTGAATTTACCATAACCACAAAAAAAGCAAAATGCACCAAAGAAAAGATTTTTTGATATGGTTGCTCCTTTGCTTAAGTACTAAACCAGCATGATTCTAACCCTCGTGTATTGGGTGAAAAGCTAAGCTCATGTTGCGTATGCAGGATTTTTGTGCTCTTTCAACTGTACCCGGTCTGATTTTTTTTTTCTCCACACATTGAATAGAAACATGTATATGTTGCATTTTTACCTAAACAGTTGATTGTTTTATTATTGCTTCTCATTTCAGAAATCGTAGACCAACCTGGTCTGGATGTGTTCGGCCAAGTGTTCAACCAGTGGAAAAACAAGGAGTGTGTTTGTCCTAACTGCAGCCGGAGCATCGCTGCCTCCCGCTTCGCTCCCCACCTGGAGAAATGCCTCGGGATGGGAAGAAACAGCAGCCGAATAGCAAACCGCAGGTATGACGAAGGAACGGTCGCTGACTTCATTTCAGACGCTGGTCTCTGCATCTGTACACAACTTCCTGCTAGGGTCCTGAAAGTGAACCAACAACTCAGTCCTGCTCAACTGTGGTACTGTCATGTGGCTGCAGAATTTTTATTAGTTTCACCTTGGAATGTCTTTTTCTTTTCTAATCCAATTGTATGTAGCAGTTAGTAATGCTGAGTCACTGTGTGTGTCATGCCACACTGTGTTGCAGAATAGTCACTGGTAACAACACCAACAACAAGTCAGAGAGCGACCAAGAAGATAACGACGACGTCAATGATAATGACTGGTCTTACGGGGCAGAAAAGAAAGGTGAAAATACTCTAAGGCTTCTAAAAGATTCCCAATAAATAGCCGACAATAAGAGGTTTTAAATCTAAACTTTTGTCTTCATTTACAGCAAAGAAAAGAAAGTCAGATAAGGTACTTTTCTCTGTGTGAATGTTTCGTCCCTCTTATTTTAATAAAGAGAAATGGGAAATTTTATGTTTTGTCCTTGCATTTCAGAATCCAAACTCCCCAAGAAGATCCAAATCCTTCAAGCATAAAAGCAGTAAGTGTACATCTTTAAACTTCTACATAAACGTTTAGATAATATAACCTCTAACAAAGCACGTGGACTTATTCTTTTGCAGGGTTCTTTTTAAGGTGTTTTATTCTAGTACCACTATTTCAATAAAAGCTAGAAAAAAAATTAGCTATAATCTAAAATTATATAATTTATTGTTAAATCCTGTTCACACAGGCTGACCGATGTGAAACACGGTCCTGGCAGGAGAACTGATATGTAAAATAATGATAAAAAGTTTAAATTTCTAGGCTGTTATTCAACTTCATGTGGCAAATGTTGATTGTTCCTGTCAGATGTCTCAAATTTAGAGCGAGCGTCTAAGAGTGTTAAGGTTTTATTAAATAAAAATAATAGCAATGAATGCCAAGCTCCTCCACCCTGCTGAATCCCCAGCATTTGTTCTTTTTCTTTCACATTTAGCAGAAAATTCACTCTTTTCTTCCCACCTAAATGTCTTGTCTTTGATTCTACGCTTGTCCATATCTGCACTGTTTGTTTACCTACACAGACTTCAGCGGGACTAATGTAGGTCAATCATATGACTCAAGTTTGTATTTGATTTTTGGCAAATTCAGCAAAGTGCTGTTTACATTAGGTGTAGACCCGCATTTCAGAATTGCATTCTGTAGATCTGGACTTACTGGAGTAAACTCTTTTCCGTAGTTTTGGTGCCATTTGAGATATTGTAAATGTGTCTCTATGTACACTTAAATATAAATTAGTTTCTTGTTACTCCAACAAAACAATTTTATTGTGAATCTGGACTATTTTAGTGATGTACTATCAGTTAACTTCAAGTCCAATAATTCACATAAAGTAAAATATGGATACTTTTACTACAAAAGTATGAAATCATAATATGCTCTATATGTATATATGTAATTTAACTTTTGAAGAGAATCACGTTAACTACATTGAATTTTAAGAATACTCTATAAGCATTAGAGAATAGCTTTTCTTTGTTGGGGTTTGACCTGACATGAAACAGTCTGGACGCAGAGGTTTGTAAAACTGGGCTTTATTTGACAAGATAAGATGCTTTTAAAACCAACTTGAACATTGCTCACTGCAGCAGTAAGTTTCTCCTCTTTTTCACAGGTACAGCCAGTAAAATCAGTCAGGACAGTGAAGCCCACGCACCACCCAAAGACTCCTACACTGCTCCAGCAAGGCCAGTGGGTAAGGCTATTTAATACGGACCTTTAGCTGCTCAGTCGGTTTAATGTGTTCTGTTTTTTGTTAGACACATTACACGACGCATGAACCAATTCTGATTTTTTTATGGGTTTTCAAAGAGTCAGACTTTCTTGGAGCTGTTTTAAGTTGGTCTAGACCTATATTTCTTTAGTTTTTCTGGAGGTCTTTCCAAGTTTTATGTATTTTGCTCATTTTCACTCCTGTATTTTTTGTGCCTGGCCATGAAAATACAGACAATCTACAGCAAATGTACAGAATCTGAAAGTTTTCAATATATGAGAAGAAAATACAGCAAAAACATGACTGAAGATTTGAGACATGAATCATCCTTCAGGTGATCGTCTACCGGTCATCATGTTTTCAGCACATGCGTCTTTGCGAATCACCTTTTTGGTGCTAAAATGCTATTTCCCACCTGTAGAATTGTTGTCTTTGATATGTTTTTATAGATTCAGTAAAAAAAGAAATTGAAGCACATTGTGTCTTTGTGACCATTTGTTGGTACCAATGTGCCTAAAGATCCAACTTTAAATTGGTTTGGTTTGGTTTGTGTCTCTTGAGTTTGGAAGCCTGACTGAATAATGATTCATAGGTCAAAGTTAAGTGACATGATCAATAAAAAAGAAAACATTTCTCTGAACACGATCAGGTATTGGACTGAAAATTAGTGGGTGGGGAAAGAAGCTAAAATCCAAAGTAAATAAACTTTTACAAAGCTTTAAAAACCTGACAAAATATGCGTCAAGACCATTTAAAATTATTACAAGTACGCCTGGCTCCTTAAAAGCAAAATATAGAAAAATAACAGATGATGTAAAACTTTTGACACCCTGCTGTCTTTTCTTCTGTAGGTATGATGGGTCCTAGACGTCGTATGGACAACCAGGAGAGTCCTCGCATGTTGATGAAAGATGAGACATTCTCTCAGTAACGCACTTGGCAACAAAAACACATTCTTTTATCATGTGTGTGTAAACAAAACACACGAAAAGGAGACCAGTAGCACCTGAGCTTTGGTTCTTTATGTTGTGAAACCGATGGACGGTCTATGTTTAGAGGTGACATTTGTGGTGTTTTGCTGCTCACCAGAAGCGGCCCTGAAACCTCTCAGTCTGGACTTGACTGATTTGTCTATTTTTATTCACAGAATCATTGTACAAAAACATTTTTTTTACTTTTTAGTTATTCGTCTGTCCAGAAAATAGTGATTATGATAGTGTATCATACGGCACAGAGGAGGAATCTTGTGAAACTGATTCAGTGGCTGAGCTGACAGCCGTGTTAAGAATCTGCACATACAGTATTTTGTTCTTAAAACATAAAAAATTAGGTGATGTCAAAGACAACCATTGAAATGGTTTGTCTTCTGTTTTCTCTGTCAGGATTAAGTTTCTCCAGCGGAGTCACAACACAAGCAGCTCTGTTTGTTGTTCACCTGTGGAAACTTATTTCAAAAGGTTCAGTAAATGAGGCTCTAATTGTATAAAACAGCTGCAGATGGCAGGTTTCTGTTTTGATTTTTGTTTCGGTGGATAGATCAACTGTTTTTCTAGCATTCAAATGCGTCTCTTTGTATCATGTTTACATTGTAAAGGGTTTCATATGTCCTTGTGATGTGGTAGTGTAAATATTCTAAAAGGTAAATTGCTGCGACCATAGCTCAGTTTGTTTCATCTGTCTAGCATAATAAATAATTTCTTACCTGTTATAAGGCTTTGTGTGCATTTGGCGGATCAACAGAGGGCGCTGTTGCTCAAATAATCTACACACATTTAATCTGTGTTTATTTTTGAGTTTTTCTACAGTTTAGTCTTCTCTAATTGGAAATTGAGGGATAATGTGCATTTGGTGTATTGAAGGCCATGTGGCCTGCAAACAGTTTGAGGTCAGTTGGTCAATTAGCCTTCTAAACATGGTTTAGAATTGTACTGCTGCAAATATGAACACTGATTTACGAGTAGAAAGTGTGTCAAAATAAAATATAAGGTTAAACAGACACTTCAAAAAGATAAATGTGAAAACACAACAAACTAGAATGAGATACTAGATACAAGAATGAATACTGAGTGCCTAATGAATGCTGAAATTGGCAATAAAGTAACCAAAACATAAAACTGGCAAAAATGTAGCAACGTTTTAAAATTAGCAAAAAGGCAGCTAAAAGCTAAAAAAATGCAAAAGATTACAATAACTAAAACTGTAGCTAAAAATTAAAACGTAGCTAATCTAACTAAAATCCAAAAATAACTGCTAAAATGTTGTTTTTGTTTTCTAAATCATACTAATCATGGAGACTTCAATAAGATAAACAAACTAAATATTTTATCTTGTTTCATTACAAAATTGTTAGGAAGTTGAAAGACGGCGAAAGCTAAGAAAACCGGTATTTCCGACAGTTTTGAAGGCAGCATTGTGTGTGTCGCGTGTGGTCAGGGATCACATTCTGAGTACTTTTAGCTTTTAAGACAAGTTTGTTGTCAGTCAGGCGCGCTGTCGTATGTTGCAATATCAGCTTAGGGAACCAGCGAGGTAGCTGTCGCTTGGGCTTCTTTGGTCGTATAAACACGGGCGGGAAATGACAAACAGTCAACGAACAGAAACAAAGTAGGAAGGGAGGAAATCCCGGAACTTGAGACGCTCGCGCTAACGTTAAGCTAGCTTTTTGTTGACAGTGTGCTTTGCTGTCAAACCAGCCCGGACCTCAGTCAGTCAGGGCAGCAAGCGGAGAGCGAAACACTTCTTTCCGACTTCACAAACGACTGTGACATTCATTTACCAGCTTGTACTATCTGGACCCGAATTCTCGTGAAGTTTCCTCGACTTTTAGTAAACCCACTTGTGGAGCGAGAATGGCATCAAGAGGGAGCTTCGCGGCTCCCCAGATGAATCCGAATTTGAACCCCATGAATGTTGGCCATGTTGCGGCCATGAGGATGCCCGGGATGCCGCAGCCCCCAGCGGGTTACCACCGGAGCATGAACACCGCTCCCCAGTATCCCCAGGTTTGTAAAACAAAATATTCAAACAAAACTTCTGACTGGCATTTAGCGCCTTCTTTCACTTTGTTACATTTCCGAACTGATTGAATCTTTTAATTACACTTAAATACGTGTGGGTGTTGCTGATTCTTCCGCCTTTGTAAAGTCTCAAGTGACTTCCTGGCATAAAACTAAAAGATTAACTGTTTTACATGATTTCCATAACTGTAGACCTTTTGAAACAGTAAAACATTTAATGGAAATAAGCCACAAAAATGTTCTGTTCAAGTGTGAAAGTCACGTGGTTGCCCTTGAACGCCTGTCAGTTAGTGAAAACAAAAGTTTATCATCACCACCATCTGGCCATGGGCAGGTCTTTGTGCATATATTACTCCAGTTTTACCTTCATCTGCATCAGCTTCAAGAAGTGGAAGCTTGCTTTTCACAACCACCGTTCATTTTATTCTAATATTTTGGTTTCTGTTGAAGGAGAAGGCACACTAACCCGAGTTTTAGGGTAAATGAATTGAAAAAAAACCTATATTACAAAAAGTGCTTTAAATATAAACAGTTTTCTGTGCAAGCTGAAAAAGAGTGCAATGATTTCTTCATCTCTGTGAAGATTGAAACATAATGCGTGCATTGCAGGCTGTACTAAACGACTGCCAAGTAGAAGTTTCAAACCTTCAAACTTTGTGGCCCTAGAAGTTTGTTCTTGTATTGCACTTTTCACAAAATGACCAACTAAGATCTTACATGCAACATCAGTTTTATTCCAAATGAAGTATTTTAGACCTTTTCTTTGACTACCCAGGGAGTTAGGAAGGCAGTTTAACGCCACAAACTTGCTTTTCCTTTGCTCTCTGAGCCCTTGAAAAGCTGTTTTTGTGGGGCCCACTGTTAACAGTTGGTTGTTACCATGTGAGGGGTGTGGTCTTGAAAGTTTTTTTTAGGTAAATGGCAAGTGTAAAATCCACCTAAAGACCAGGATATGATTTTCACAACAAGAGCTAGGATACTTTACCTGGCAGTGGTCTTAATGTTTTGACTGAACAATGTAGTTTCAGTAAGCCACGTTCATTTAGATCACTAATTTTGAATCATCTCAGGCTTGTTCTTCAACTTTTCTAGATAAATTTTGTTGGAATTTGTGCAGGTCTTTGTAAAGGCGTACGTTTCATTCATTCCATCTAGAAAAGAGGGATTTAATTGTCAATAGTTCATTATCTCAGAGGGGAAAACCCTGATTGTAATTCAGTTTTCAACATTACTGTTTTAAGAAGTTCACATAGATTGAAGAGATGGTTCTTTTAAAAGGGTTATGAACAGTTAATATTTCACCTGTTGCAGGTAACCTTTTGTACAACCTCAGTTTGGTGAAATAGAGTTCAGACTGATTGTCTAGCCAGGATTGGGCACCGCTGAACAAACTGCTAACCACAAGCGTCAAACTCCGTCCGGTCCTCAAGGGCCGCTGTCGTACATGTCTTAGGCATTTCTCACCTTCAACACGTGATTTGCGTGAATGGGTGATTAGCTGCCTTCTACAACAGTGGCAGCCCGCCAGGTTGGGAACCACTATTCTACAGAATTTGAAGAGGTAATTTATTCACTAAATCAGGAGTGCTGGAGCAGAGAAACAGGTAAGACAATGGAGGACAGCGGCTCTCGTGGACTGGAGTTTGACACCAGAGATCATAGATTAATTCAGTTTTGAAACTGCTCCAATGTTTTATGCAAGTACTACTTTGAAAATTTTTACCTTTTCATCAGCGGCACTTCTGGTGCAATCTAGGAACTTTCACCTGGAATATGACATTTAAGGCAGAAAAATTCAGAAGAAAACCAAAGATAACAAAGACCAGTAAATACCTAAAATTGATTTCTAAATCTTTTGTTTCCATATAATTTTAGGTGAAAATATATTGGAAAAATAAGCATTTACTTTTGAGAAGAAAGCTTTAGTTTGGACCAATGTCTTTTGAAATCTTTAAATGTTTATGAATCTAAAACCATAGCTCCATCCTCCTTCTCTTTTCACTCCAGCGTCCTGGGATGCCACCCAGCAGAGTCGGGGGCCCCATGGGGTCACTGGGGGGTCAGCTGCCTGGTCCCTCCTACGGCAGTGGCAACATTCCTATGCGTCCAGGCATGGGACCTCCGAGCATGGACGCCTCGAGGAAGCGTTTTCTTCAGCAGCAGCAGCAGCAGGAGGCCCTGGGAGGCCTGAGGCGAGGGTAAACTGAGGGTGTGGTGGGTTTGTGAGAGCAGGAGAAGAATAAAACAAAGCTTAATGAGCAATCTTTGGAGACATGTAGTACTCATTTGACAAATGATGGCTAAAATAAAAGGAAATTATAGTTTAAATTTTTTTTTTTTCATCTTTGAAGCCAAAACTGAAGTGTTGCACCTAAAAAATAAAATAGAAAGTCGCTGATCTGGAAATTTTGTCCATTTCTTATAAACAATAGTTTATGTGAACATTTTATTTTTAACCCAACCTGGCTGAAGAAGAATTGTGTAGTGAGGAAAAACAAAAGACAGGAAAATCTTGACACTTCTTATCTTCTTCTACCTTATTTATTTGATTAAAATGACATTTTACCTCTCAGGTTTTTTCTGAAGACCAGTTTACTGTCACATGTCAAATAAGCCTTTTCCCCCAAAACTTGACATTTTAAAATTGTAATTAAATGGCCGATTTAGTTCCAGACAGTCCAACAGTACAGTTATTTCTTTTACTGATTTTATTTCTTGAGCTGTTGATTCATTTTCAAGAACTGCTGAAATGAGTTATAAAGCGTTGGTTTGTTAAAAGCAGTGCTCAGCTCGGAACCAAATCCTCCAACATCCCATGACTGTCCTTTTGCTTTCAAAGCAGCAGAAACAAGCAGTTATTTTTGACTTCAAGCTGCTCGGTGACGCTGAAAGTGTCAAAACCACAAGGCGAAGCATCATTTACAGCTTCATCCACAATGAGTGTGCTGTTTTGAAGTGTTACACAACAACATTCTTGTTATTGAGCCACATTGCTCAAAGTGTCATCCTCCTTTTTCCATTAAAACATTTGTAAAATTAAATTGTGATGAAGGGGTGGCCATGATTTCATAATAAGTAAAACCTCTTGTGAATTTAGTAGCGATACAAGGAAACCTCAGGAAGGTTTTTAGGAAGTTCAATAAAATGCAAAACATTGACCAAGGTAGATCTGTCACTGTAAAGTTGTCTATAAATATCTGATCATCAGTTAAACTCGTCACGTGTCAGATTTAACCAGAGGGGCTGTTTGGAGGCTTTGATTTCTTTGTATTTTAGAAACCTTAGTTGTATTTTAAATAATGCATTGCATTCAAACCTAACATACAGAAACCAGGAATTGAACTTATTGTGTGGTGTTGTTTTTAGAGCAAAACGACGCAAGATGGCTGACAAGGTTCTGCCACAGAGAGTATGTAAACCCTGACCCCTTGAAATATTAAATGAAAGGTCATTAAAGATGACCAATAAAGCTGAACCTTTTGTTTGCTCCTTAGATCCGAGACCTGGTCCCAGAATCCCAAGCCTACATGGACCTCCTGGTTTTTGAGAGGAAGCTGGATCAGACCATCGCACGGAAGCGCATGGAGATACAGGAGGCCATCAAGAAGCCTATCATGGTATCCCCTCTTCAGTTTGTACTGTTTCTAATACAAAATTAGATGATTTTTTTATGCTTTGGAAAATCAGAACTCATATTTATTCTGCATACAAATAATATAAAGTAATGACATCTAACTCTGAACCATTTAATCATTGTTCATTTTTGTTTTAGAACCATTTACTGTGAAAATGTTTGTACAATTTTTAGTAATTTTAGGTGTTCATCAAATATTATAGGTCATAGAACAACATCCAACAAAGTAAGGAAAAATATCTGTTAATTTTGTTTCTGTAGCACATTTAAAAATAAAGTTGACCAAAGTCTTTAACTAGTT
>JAVKLF010000047.1:8146850-8166833 GCA_034783495.1 Millerichthys robustus
TGTGCACACACAATATACAGTATGTATACAGTATGTATGTATATATATATATATATATATATATATATATATATATATATATATATATATATCTGTCCATCCATTTTCTTTTCTTTCCAGGTTAAGAACTAGTGCCTATTTCCAGCAGTCACTGTGCAACGACTGTGGGTGGGGGAGGGGCATCCTGGACATGTTGCAAATCCATCACAGGGCCACATCGAGACAAACAAGCATTCACACCGCATAGGGACAATTTAGAGTTACCAACTGATAGCACATCTCCACACAGAAAGGCCCCAGTTCAGAATATAACTCTGGGACCTTCTCACTAAGAAGCGATTGTGATTAAAGGTGGAGGAAGATGAGAAGAGATAAGGACAGAACAAATCATCCGACCAACAGACAATTAGAAAGATAACCGTACGTGAAATGAAACATCAATTATTCACTCAGATAAGAGGACAAGGCTGAATCTGCACTGGTTTTACCTCCAACAAGCTCAAGAATTAAAGTAAAAGTTAGACAGTGTTTTGGATCTCTTCAACTGAACAACTTCCCTGTTGTTGAACTTACTGCAGATTTCATGCGGCTCATCAGATCTGTCTCCACAGTCATCCTCGTAGTCACACACGTAGCTGGATGGGATGCAGCGGTTATTTGCACACTGGAACTGTCCCGGTTGGCAAGTCTTCTGAGCACAAGTCTCTGCATACTCGTCGCTGCCATCTGAGCAGTCATTTCGACCATCGCAGTGCCAGGACACTGGAATACACTGCTTGTTTTTACACTGGAACTGGTTCACCTCACATCGGTGATCACCTACAAAAACAACAAGGATCTAAAATTGAAAAGACAATCTGACCAGACCTAAAGCAGCTACTTAAGAAATATAAAATTTAACCAAGAATTTATTTTCATGCAAAAAAGCGTCACTTCTGTTTAAGCTCATTAATAAATTGTCTGCACAGAATGGTTTAAATATAGGTGCTGTTTTCTTAGTTTCATACTGCAGAGAGCAGCGTCTTCATCTGAGGCATCGGGACAGTCGGGGTGGCTGTCGCAGATGAAACCAGGGTGAGTACAGTTGCCATCCTGACACTGGAACTGGCCGATGGGGCAGTAACGAGGTGGGCAGGTCTGAGGTTCATCAGAGCCGTCGCCACAGTCTGATTGTCCGTCACACTTCCACCACATGGGCACGCATCTTAAAACAGGAGAAAACACAAAATCAACTCAAGAAAAACTACCTTTGGTTTTATTTCTCATTTTATGGTGTGCCAATGTCAACTTTTTTTTTCTAGCAACACATCTTAGAAGGGAACATGATTATTTCACAACACTCAGAACACTAACTTCTCGTTGTCCCCACAGCGGAACTGGGTGCTGGAGCAGTCAGCCACACACTGGATTTTGAATCCCACAGCTAAACCAATGAAATGATCTGGACACTTGCAGGTCGCTCCCTGCCCTCCAGGAGCGATCAGACACAAATGACTGCAGGTGAGGTAGTGTGATGAGCAAGGGTTTTCACCTGGAAAATAAAGAATTGTAAAAAAATAAGAAAAAGAAATATAAAAGCATTCAATCATCATTTACTTACTTCTCGGCTGCCTGTAGGGGTGACAGACATGAATGTCATTTGGCCGGTGTGTGTTGTTGCCCATGACTGTGCGCTCCTCTCCTGTGTATTTGTGGGCTTTCTCCACATTGTGAGTGTTCCAGTCTGTCCAGTACACCCAGTCTTCAAACAGGGAAACAGCAAACACATGAGGAAGTGTGCCAGCAATGGCCCGGTGTCGGTTCTGACCATCCATGTCTGCAAAGCTAAGATATATGTTTGTAAATGCACAACTTTCAGCAGAGTTATTCAGCACTCACTCACAAAATAAATTTTTTTTCTCAATTTCTGATCAGCTTCTTCCCGAATAACTCACTCCAAAAAGTTCAGATGCGAATCGGCAAAGAAGATCTTGTTGGTGGTGTAGTCAATGGTCAGAGCGCTGGGCCACTCCAGTTTGGTTGTGATGACGGCGCTGATGTTTGTTCCATCCATGCCAACTCTGCCAATGTAAGCCTTATCAGCCCAGTCAGTCCAGTACAGCCATCTGAGAAACAGGGATTACAAAGACAGGGTAATAAAGAGTCAAACACAGAAGTAAAATTAAAATGGACATTTATTCAGCAAAGAACAAAAAACTTGTTTCTATTATTATATTCAATGAAAACATTCATTAGCTGTCTTACACACTGCCTCGGCAGACAGGTAATATTGGTAAAACTTGTGATTGTGTGTGAATACCCGTATTTAGGGTTGACAACCACAGCGCGTGGTCGGCTGATAACAAAAGTGTCATTTCCATTTTTAAAGTCTCCAGTCAGCAGCTTCTTCTGAAAACGTCCATCCAATTCCATCACATGAATCGATCCGTAATAACTATCCACCCAGTACACCTTCCTGCAGGATGCAAAATATTCTTACTGACCAAACTAAATTCATGCATGTTTTAAATAAAACATGAAAAATATTTATTTTAAAGCTTGAATTCCAAAGTTCCACCCTCACCTGCCCACCCAATCCACTGCCAGGCCTTCAGCTCCTCCTAAATTGTTAGTCACAAGCGTCTCCCTGTCGGTGCCATCAAAACGCATTCTCTCAATTTTTCCTGCACCTGTGTCCAGCCAATAAAGTCTCTTCTCATTGTGATCAAAATCTAACGCCACTACATTGGACAGCCCCTGCAGCACTATACTCAAATGTGACCCGTCGGTGGTTAAATTCCGGATGTAGTAGCGGTTACTGTACAGTAGGTATGGGGCGACACCGCTATTCTGACGACAGGTGCGTCCATCAGGTTCGCGGGTGTACCCTGGGGCGCATTTGCAGTGGTACGAGCCAACTGTGTTCTCGCAGATCTGGCTGCAAACAGCAGGGGTGCTGACACACTCGTTTAGGTCCTCGCAGGCTTTGCCGTCCGGCATGAGACGGTAGCCTGGGTAGCAGGAGCAGTAGTAACCGGTGAGGGTGTCGGTGCAGAGTTGAGCACACTTGTGGACAGCTGGGTTAAGACACTCGTTTATTCCTAAATAATTAGAAAAAAGAGAAGTAGAGGAAATGCTGCATATTAGCATAAAGACACAAATACTTTAAATTTGGTTCATCTGGAAACCACGAAAACACTACTTGTAAATCTCAACACCATCTCATTTCTCTCACCACAGCCCTTTTCATCACTGTCGTCCTGGCAGTCCTTCTGCCTGTCGCACACCTTGTGGAGGTCAATGCACTCTCCGGACGTGCACAAGTACTGCTGGGGTGAGCAGGTGGGTTGTGGTGTGCTGCACAAGCTGTCTTCCTCATCGGAACCATCCATGCAGTCGCTCTCCCCATCACAAACGTAGTAGGTGGAGATGCAGGCTCCGTTACTGCAGGTGAACTGGTTGCTGCGGCATGTGTCGTACTGACAGCCCAACTCATCACTGCCATCTCCACAGTCGTTCACGCGGTCACAGCTGCGGAAGAACAGAGCAGGACAATTAGTTTCCAGATTGGTTAACAAGCCTCTGCTTTTTATTCACTCCCACATGATTTATACTCACTGGTACGGGATGAGGATGCAGAGCCCGTTGGCACAGGCAAACTCGTTCATATGGCAAGTCCGGTTGGGACAGTTCTGGAGCTCATCAGCTGCATTGGCACAGTCTTTGTCTCCGTCACATACAGAGGTCATAGGCACACAGCGGGGGTGGCCTGGGTACCAGGTAGGACAGGTGAACTGGTTGGGACTGCAAGTGCGTTGGCCTAAAAGACATGGAAAGAAATGGTTGCACAAACAGTAGAAGAGGAAGCATTTGCAAAAAATAATGCACAACAAATCTAATGAAAGTATTAGAAATGAAAAATTGAAATGTAAAACTGAGACATGTAAGTAAACGTTTAACTGGTGTCTCACCGCACTGCAGCTCCGGAACTTCGTCACTATTGTCCCAGCAGTCATTGTTGCCATCGCAAACCAGTGACTGAGGGATGCAGTTCCCATTAGTGCATGTGAACTGGTCTGGACTGCATGTTCTGATCAAATCCTCTGCATAACAAGAAAAAAAACTGGATTAAAGACATTTCATTATGACATAAGCTTTAAATCACAAACCACTATTAGAGCTATTGCATGTAAATTTGTCCTTACAGCTTTAGTCACAAAACAAATGTATCAGATTCATCATGTATGATGCATAAATTGTCACGACTTACCACAAGAGGATGGCTCATCTGTTCCATCATTGCAGTCTTTGAGTGAGTCACATACCCAAGTCTGCGGGATACACTTTCCTCCATCGCAACGAAACTGATTTGGAGCACATGTGCGACCCGCTATTCTCCAGTAACACACAAATAATGTCAGTGAGTGGCTGACGACTCTCAAACTTTATGAGCAATCAAATCTATACAAAGACTTACCACAGAAGAGAGGATTCTCGTCGCTGTTGTCGCCGCAGTTGTTAAAGCCATCACACAGGCTTTCAGGGTAGATGCAGATATTGGTCCCTTCACACTTGATCTGGCCAGAGGGACATGTGCGGTTGGCTGGAAATGATCAATATTGAGGTAGGATCACTGCTTTGGCACTATAAAACTGTCTCTTAATAAGTAACAAAGACTGTTTTTCAATAGTATCCATTCTGGTTCATATATTAGTTAATGAATCAAACTCCCACTCCGCCTTATAGTCACTTACGACAGCCAATCTCATCAGACGTAGCATTGTCTCTACAGTCGTTGTGGCCGTCACAAACAAAGCCTATGTTGATGCAGCGCCCGCTGGCACAGGTAAACTCAGTGGAAGGGTTACATGTGGGGTAGGGGCAGCCTCGTTCGTCACTGTTGTCCCCACAGTCGTCTGTGTAGTCACAGACGTAGCTTAGTGAGACGCAGCGCCCGTTGTCACAGGTGAAGTCCGTGGCTGAGCAGGTGTGGAAAGCTGGTAGCAAGAGTAGAATTCTTAACATTCTTATTTTAATATAAACAAGAGGGAATTACTAGGAAGCTATCAAAAAGTCCCAATTTCTCACCACACACTCTCTCCAGCTCATCTGATTGATCCTGACAGTCATTGTAGCCATCACACTTCCAGCGTGCTGAGATACAGTTTCCATTCAGACAGGTGAACTGGTCTGGCTTACAACGTTTGCCTGTGTCTTTGATGCAGTCTTTGCCGTTATTTGCCAGATACCAATTCCCATCATGAGGGCACTGGCACTCTGGGCCCACAGGACCTGCAAGAGAGGTTATGTGGAGATAAGAGAGTTAAATAATTGAGAGAAACCACAGGGAGCAGAGAGATAATTTGTCATTTTAATTAACAGTGTGTTTCTTAATGTTGTGTAGAAATTTTCTAGGACTCCAAATCACACAAGGAAGTTTCTTACAGCATGTTTTAAATTCTACACTTAACTTATTGAGACAAATCGTGGCTAAAACTTCCTGATTGTATCGGTCAGGTTTCCATAGCCTTGGTTAAACATTGGAAATATTTGTTCATTTTTTCCCTGCAGTCATGGCTCCTACCAGAGACACAGATGTGACTACAGCCTCCGTTGAACTGCTGACAGAAGCTGGAGCAACTCTCCTGCTTAGATGCAGCATAGATGTGGATGTCATTTGGTCGGTATTGCAAGTTCTGAGCAAGCACAGCAAAGCCAGAGCCGTCATCCTTTCCCGCCCTAAACACAGCTCTCTCAGTCCAGTCAGTCCAGAAGATGTCCTGCTGGAAGACAGTCATGGCAAATGGGTACTGGACACCATGCACAATCACTTGCCGGTTCTCACCGGTCAAAGTGGCCCGCTCAATCTTGTCGCTGAAAAAAAAAGAATGAAAGTAAAGTAAACCCAAAAAACAATTACAATTTGTCTTATTCTTACTTTAATAAATGACATTAAAACATACAGTGAGGAATCAGCCCAGTAAAGCATCCTCTCTTCATAATCCAGAGACAGGCCATTCGGTGTCGTTAGGCTGCTGTTGATTATATCCATCCGGAAGTTCCCGCCCAACGTGGACCTCTCAATCTTTGCTGGATAACCCCAGTCAGTCCAGTACAAGTAACTGTGAAGTGAGAACCATAAAAAGCTCATGAGTATATTTCATGTTTTTTTTTTTAATAACTAAAATTGAGAACAACATCCAATCATTTTACCCATAGCACGGGTCAACTATGATGCCTCTGGGGCGATTTGCATTGGCGACAGTCGAGCGGTTTAACCCATCCAGCCCAATTGCCTGGACGTTACGTTTGTAGTAGTCAGTGAAGTAGAGACGCTTGTTGATCCAATCATAAGCCAGTCCTTCAGGGTCATCAAGGTCTGAGCAGAAAATACAAAAAGAGGATTTCATTTCAAGTGACAATAATGATAATTTGAAGGAAATAAAACAAGACGAAAGCAGCAGGGATGATCTTGAACTCACCTGAGGCAACAATAACAGGAGGGTTGGTGATAGATGTCGTGGTGACGTAACCAATCTTGCTCCGACCTAAACCCAAATACTGGGTGAAGAAAACACGCTTTTCCTTGAAGTCGTAATCCAGAGCCATTAAGTTGTAACCCAAGTTCACTGTTGGATAGGGGGTGCTGTGATCGTTTGGGTCTAGTCTCATGCTATTGAGGGTGTAGTCTGTGGTGAAAACTAGAAACTCATCTAGTCCATAACCACATGATACTCCATTACTAAGCAACGACCCATGTGCGCAGCCACATTTAGGTTGCTCCTGGTCTGGAATGGCAAAGCAGAGCTGCTGGCAGCGTCCGTTGTTTTCTTGGCAGGGATTAAAGCCTACTTGGTGGGCCGATGTGGGCTGAACATGAGAGTCAAAGATGGTGACATCCATCAGACCATCAAGACCGTCTCGAATTACCTGGGGGGCATTGAAATAGTTTGGTTGGTGAGAGGTAATAGTTTGCTTATTTCTTTTATTATTGCAAACTATTTTACAAACACTTTTACACAAATTTATGACATTTTGAAGAGAAAATAATAAACATTTTAACAACAATTTACATATTAATAAATATAAATAGATGCAATACCAATATTTGTGAATAAGTAGTCTGGTTATACAATAATATATTACATTTTTTTCATCCACGTGTTGTGTTTTATGTGAAATATACTGTACATATTATTTGATCATTTCTACAGAAAGTCACAAAGCAAAGTCAATTAAACTAATTTATTCACCTCTGCCTGGTCAGTATTGGCTGGGTCTTTATTGGCCTGGAAAAGCTTTTCAAGCTTTTTGTCCACCCACAGCATGTAGTTTCCAAAAATAGCCATTCCAACAGGAGAAGGATAGCGACTCCCATAGCGAATAATCTGCCTCTGTGTTCCGTCCACAGCCATTCGAGAGATCATATCGAGAACATCATCGGTCCAGTAGAGGAAGTCCTTGGTGTAATCTACTGTTAGGCCACGGGGTGACGCCAGGCTCTCTGATGCCAAAACTGTGCGATTTGTGCCATCCAGCAGGGCTCGCTCAATCTTGGGTGTTTGGCCACCATCAGTCCAAAATAGGTAGCGGAGTTTGGGACTGACAGCCAGGTCTCTGGGCTGGTCCTGGAAACTCTTGAGGAGAATCATTCGGTAGGTGGTGTTGATAACCAGCACTTCAAGGAAGGTCTCGCTCTCAAAGGCATTAGTGAAATACAAGTTACCTGAGGAATAAAAGGGAAATGCATAACAATTTTTTATGAAATATATTTGAATTCTTATCTTTTTTGGTTTATCTTCATACCTGCAATCCAATCTACAGCCAAACCCTGGATGCCTCTATTTCCAACACCTGAACTGATGATATGACTGTAACTTCCTCCATCTGTTTTGGCACTGTAGATTCCTCTGTACGAGGTGTAAGTGCTGTTGTCACTCCAGTACACAAAGCCAGATTGAATATGGAGGTCCAACCTGTCCTTCACTGAATAGGTTGCTAAAGCAAAATTAGCAAGTTAGCAGAAGCCTGGAAATTCTATTTAAAAATTAAAACATAAAAAAAAGAAAAGCAGAGAAAATCAGTCTTTAGCTTTATAATGCAAACCAACATACTTCCACCCACAGGCACCATTGCTTCTGAGTGGTCGGAGCTGTTTATGTGGAAGCCACGAATATGTTTGAGAGTGGAGACGATGGCGAATGAGTCGTACTGTTCACATCGGGTACTGTCAGGAGAGGGGTAAAATCCTGTAGTGCAGGCACAAGTCTTTTGGTTGTCTGGTTTGGGAAGGCAGAGGTGTGGACAGCCTCCATTGTTGGAGCTACATGCATTGGTAGTCCCTGCTGAGTCTGAAATAAAAGAAGTAAATATGAAACTAAGCGTTACTAGATCAGAGACACTGAAAGAATAGAAATGACAACTTTGATTTAAATCGAAACTCAGTGAAGCTACATACTGTCTCGAGCATGTACTTTGAGAGCACGCAGGCCTGACATGCTGCTCCTCATCACCACCATGTTGGCACCCGTTTCTTTGTCCACCCTCTCAATGACCTCATAGTCCAGATCAGTGTAGTACAGGTGTTCCTGGTAGATTGTCAGCCCCCATGGATGGGATAGGCCGCTGACTGCTGTTGTACGGGATACACCGTCCATCGTGCCGCACTCAATCTGGGCAAATCAGTTGCAAGAGTTAATCAAGAATAGTCAGATCAAAAAGGAAAAAAAAAGTGGGATTTTGTACACACCACCCCTGTGCCCGCGACACCCCAGTAAATTTTATTGGCGGAGATATCGGCTGCAATAAACCCAATATTTGCCAGGTTCCCCGTGTAAAGATTCCTGAGGTTGCCTCCATCCATATCAGCACTGCCAACCTTTGGAGGAACTCCATTGTCAGACCCTTTGTCTGTCCAAAATAGTTTTCTGTGGCGGGCAGAAAATAAGTAAAACAAGTGATGAGTTTAAGAAATGGCTGATCAATAGGCTTTTTCACAGCACATCTAGAGTTTTATATTGGACCACTGAATAAATCTTTAAAATCCCCACCCACCCACCCCCTACCCTCTTCAAATGCGTTACCCTCGAGCAGGATCCAAAGCAATCCCAACAGGTTCTCCTGCTCCTTCTGGTTTGCCATTTGAGGCGATGAGGGTTTTCCTGTATTTCTCATTTCCATCTACACGGATAACCTACATAAAATACACAGTTTCATTTATTTACTTGCACACTGACAAAACAGTAACACAAGGAGATGCTATTTTTTGTTATAGTCTTGTCAGGAGTCCACAATAACTCAATGTTGGCTTGTTTTTTATATGATTGTTCAGAAAGTGCTTACTTCAATGGTTTTGCTGGTGGGGTTGGTATAATACATTATACGGCTTATCCAATCAAAAGCCAGACCAGATGGTGAGCCCATAAAAGCAGCTGGAGCAAACTCAGATCTGTTTGTGCCATCGGTTTTCACTTGCCAAATTGAACCCTAACAACAATATAAAATAAAAGATAACACATTTTAAATGGAACAACTTGCAAATAACTTAACCTAAGCTCTGTATAAATAAAAAATATACACAATAATCAACTCAGGACTGTTATTTTACAATTTGAAAATGTTGAAATGGACAATTATTTAGGTTCCTATATTTAAATTTAATATTAACATCTGGAATAGCTCATCTGAATAAAAAGTCTGCAAAACAAAATATTTCTGCTGTTTGTCACTTTAACTGACCGTGCTCTGGATCCAGTAGATATACTGCTCCTGGTCATCAAAGTCGATGTCTTGCCCCTGGCTGATGCCAGACACTGGGGCCATGGCATTGTTGGATTGATCTGTGGGGTCCAACGGAATTCCAAAGATGACAGAATCTCTGACCACCATCAGGAAGGGAGACTCATCTGAAATGAAATGTATGAATACATGACAAGACAAAAATACTAGAGGTACTAAACTAATAAATGCATGAACTGATTTTCCAATCATTTGAACTGAGTTCCAGTTTTTGTGAGGTGGTAGTAAAGACCTACCTTTAACACAGGTGCGCTGGTCAGAGTCCAGCTTCCATCCAGACTGACAGTGGCAGTTGTAGTACCTGGGTCTCAAGTTGGACAGCAGACACAGTTGTGTACAAAGATGCTCTCTGCAAGGGTTGATGGCTAAATACAGAAACACAATAAACACCTTCAGACTAAGAACAATATATCAATTTCAACTTACTATTACAAGGTTACACTAAAACCAGAATTTGGTAAGTTTTTATGGTCTATAATTTACCTGCTGGTTGTTTGATGGGATGGTCCATAACGATCCCCATAGGCTGATAGACATTGTTCATTAAAATAGTAATGTTTCCTCCATGGAACTTGTTTGTCCTCATTACTTTGCTGGTGTAGCGCTCTGACCAATAAATGCTGTCCTCAAAGACAGTCATACCATGTGGGTGCTGGAGAACCTGTGGAAGACAACCTCACATTTGTTTACACTCTTTCTGGTTAACTAGCAGTATGTCAGCCTGTGTAACCTACCATGTCACTTGCCATGACTTGGTAGCGATTTTTGCCATCATAGTCACAGTAGTCAATATATTTCAGGTAAGCATCAGCAAAGTAAACCCTGCGTGTAGCGTAGTCCAGTGCCAGGCCGTTGGGCCAGTAGACCTTAGTGCTGACAATGACTTGTCTCGTGGATCCATCCATACTGGCTCGCTCAATCCTGGGGTTCTGACCCCAGTCTGACCAAAACATCAGGTAAGTACTGGAAAGGAGTGACAGTGTCATAAAAAAAAAAACATTTGATAAAAAGAGTTACTGTGCAACAGGTCTGGTGTTGAAATTTATGCAATTCAGAAGCCGTTTTTAAAACTGTAAAAAAAATAATATACCTAACTAAAGAGATTACTTACTAGTTACGTGGATCTAAAACAAGCCCTCGAGGGCTGGTGACATTTTTGTTTAAGAGGACTTTTCGAAAGCGACCATCCAGAGTGGACACTTCAATGTTTTCCATGACAGAGTCAGTCCAGTACAGATTTCGAGCCACCCAGTCCACAGCAATACTCTCTGGTTCCATCAAACCACTGGAGAACACCTAAACCAGCAAAACATGAGCAATAAATTTACAATCTACGAAGACATGCTGACTATCTGTGTTTAACATATGTTAGTTTATTTTATACTTATTTATACTATTTTACACTATAATTTCACTTACTTCCTGTCTTTCTGTGCCATTGTGATAGGAACTCCATATCTTTTTCTGTGTGGCATCGGCCCAGTACATTTTGGAAGTCACGCGGTCGAAGTCTACAGTCACAATGCTTGTGCCGCTAACCACCGGGTTCATCAGGGGTGGTTTCAGGTTGATATGATTTGCAATGATTTGATTACGTTTGGCTACCAAAAGTACAGCTGCCTCTTGGTCTAAGAAAAAGGAAATTAATTCGATAAATATTACTGGTTCAGTTTAGCTTAATAACAATAGTAATAATTAGTACTGTTTATTTTAGTAATTTACCAGCAGCTTTGCATGTACGCCCATCAGGCTCCAGGATGTAACCGTCTGAGCAGTGGCACCTGAAGCTTCCTCTCTCGTTGTAGCACTGCTGGCTGCAGAAACCGGGGATCTGACATTCATCGATATCCTCACAGGTCTTGGAGTCATTGAGGAGCTGATATCCAGGTGGACAGGTGCACTGAGCTCCATATGGTCCTTGAACACAACCGCCACTGCAGCCCCCATTGTTGAGTGCACAATCATCTTCATCTTTTTGAAGGTAGAGAAGAGATATTTTGTAGACAAATGGAACTGTATCTGTTTTTAAAAAACACTTTTCATTGAGTATGAAAGAAAAATAAATGAGTGGATACTCACTGCAAATAGGCGACTCGTCTGCTCCATTGGGGCAGTCTTTCTGACCATTGCAAATCTTGTCCAAATCAATGCACACCTGGTCGGTGGGGCACAGCCACTGTCCAGAGGGACAGCTGAAGGGAGGGGTGGGGCAGTTCTGCTCGTCACTCATATCCCGACAGTCGTTCTCACCGTCGCACAACCAGCCCGTCGGGATGCACATCTTGTTGGCACACTGGAAATAGTTGGACCTGCAGGTGACAGCTGGACACTGGTGGTGCTCATCAGATCCATCCTCACAGTCTGGATGGCCGTCGCACTCCCATTCGTCTGGTATACAGAGACCGTCTGTCTGGCACTGGAACTCGTGGTCGTGGCAAAGGCCTGGACCTCGAGTGGCTGTAGGTGCCAGAGGAAAGTGTTAATGCTAAAAATAAGCTAACAATCATACCAGATAAGAGTACTTTTGTTATTTGTAATATAGTGTATATCAGTTAGTCTGGTCAACATACGGCAGTTTTGTTCATCTGAATGGTCCCGGCAGTCAAACACACCATCACAGCGATAACTGGAACTGACACACTGGTCTCCACTGGCACAAGCAAACTGATAAGATTCACAGGAAAACTCTGAAAGGAGTTGGAAAGAAGTTAAAACATAAAAAGGCTTTCTGTACTACAGCAAACATGCATGAGAAAACCCAAAGTATTATAATATCCTACCACAATTTTTCTCATCTGATCCATCCAAGCAGTCTTGGTCTCCATCACACACATAGAAGCTGTTGATACAGCGGTGGTCAGGACACAGGAAGTAGTTAGGAGGGCATGTAGTGATGGTTGAATCTGTAAAACACACACTGTTTTAATTATTATCAGTAGTTTTAAACTTTATTTGAGGATGCATTTGATCACAAAAGTGGTTAAAGCAGAAGGAAAATAAAGCGTACTGCAGTTGTGTTCATCCGAGCCATCACCACAGTCATTGTCGCCGTCGCACAACCAGGTTTTAGAGATGCATCTGTTGTTATCGCAGGTAAAGTAGTTAGCTGCGCACGTGGTGGGAAGCCGAGTCGGACAGTTCATTTCATCAGAACCGTCTCCACAATCATCTATGCCGTCACAGCGCCAGCTGGAGAAAATGCAGTGCTTGTTGTTGCAGGTAAAAGCTGATGGAGAGCAGGTAGCTCCTGGAGAAGATATGTCAGTCTTTTTAATTGCTCAGTTATTATCTTTCACTAATTTGCAAAAGATATTCATACATGTGTACCTGTATGTGTGCAGTTGGCCTCATCAGTCTGATCAACACAATCAATGATCCCATCACAGCGGTAAGAGTTGGGCCTGCAGCGCCCTTCATCACACTCAAAAGAATAGTCCCCACAGTTAGTGTCGGGTGGGGGAACCGAATCATCCTTGATGCAGTCTCTCTGATTGGCCTGAAGCTTCATACCGTACGGACAACCACATACTCGGCTGAAGAAGGGAGTTGGGAAACAGAAGTGGCTGCAGAGCCCATTGGGCACAGTATTACAGCGGCTGGTGAAAGCTGTGGGAGAAACACAAAGAAGCAATCAGCAACTCTGTAGACTCCGAATGATGACAGGGACTTCACTCATTTACTCAGTCTGGGAGCGTCTATTATTCTGATTTAATAGTCTAAATATCACATTTTTGTTGAGTCTTCAGCAGAGAAAAGTTGTGTAAAAATGAACTCTGGGTTCCAGCTGCATGAGAACTTACTGCTGTGAAGGTCAGCTGTGTAGGCCTTGATGTTCATAATGCCGGTGACTCCTTGTCGGATCATAATGTTTCCTCCTCCATCTCTCTTTCTCATCTCAAATATTCCTCTGGTTCTTACATCAGACACATACAGGTAGTCTACAAAGTAGAAATAGCTGCTTCAACATTTTAATCTCTTAATGTAAAAAGTTAAATGTCAGCAGACAAATTTCGGCATTAAGATTTCTAATCACAATAAAGTTTTTAACTTTTCAAGGCTGTAGAAAGTATGAACAAAGCCACTTGAACAACACATGCAATCAAGAGATTACCTGAATAAACAGTCAGAGAGTAAGGTTGGGTGATCTGTCCGATGTTGGTAAATGTCTGCCTGTCAGTTCCTTCGATGTCAACGTGACCAATTTGATCAAGGAGAGAATCCACCCAGTAGAGCCTGTCCGTTCTGTGAAACACAAATACTCATCACAGCATGATTTAAAAAAATATATTAAAAAAAAACAATTTTAGAATTGTATAGATACATAACTTTTGGCAACAGTGTACTTACACATAGTCAAGAGCAAGTCCATACGGCCATCCCAGTGTTGTGTTGACCAACGGAACAGAGTTGCTGCCATCTGTGTGGGCTTTCATTATCACAGCTGGACGATACCAGTCCGACCAGAACAAGTAGCTGTGGATTAACATTATATGAGCAATTTAAACTAAATCTGCTCAAACAAACTATTTTAATTCACAATTACTCTTCTGAGGACTCACCCAGCACTGGGATGCACTGCAATACCCTTTGGGTTCATCAGTCCAGTAACAATGTCTCGTCTGGACTTGTCTGTGACTTTGAAAGCCACCACTGATCTGTACGAGGTTGTGGTCCAGAACAAAACCTTGGAGGTCCAGTCATAAGCCATAGCATCTACAATTCCCACTCTGTACCCTGTCAAAATCTGCTGAACTGACGGTGCAAAAAAAGAAAACATAGTGAGCAGTGAACCACAAAATTAAGAACTCAGTTGTTTAAGATAAAATTAGACAAATTGTAAATGTGCAAAATTAGTCATCAGATATTTGGACAGCAGATGTAACATCACCATCCTATACAAAAGTAATAAAAACTCACCGGTTCCATTAAGGTTTGACTTGTAAATGAGGCCCCTGGACCTGTCGTTGTAAAACACGGCATCTTCATTTCCATCAAATTCCACAGCAGAGCCAGAAAAGGAGGTTCCAAGTCCTGTCAGGGGAAGTGTGATGTCCTCCTGCAGGGATATGTTCAGAGGGATTCCCCTCACTGCCAGAGAGGTGGCCAACAACAAGTAGTCTTTTACCTCTGTAAGAAGAGAGAGAGGCTGCGGTCACAAATAAATATTGCTACCTTGAACATTTTTTTTGTCTGAGAACTAAATATTACGATGATTGATATTCAATATTATTTTTTACAGTTTAAGACTCACAAACTACTTTGTCAATAAAATCAATAAAACACTTTCAATACATGGGAAACTCACTAAAGCAGGTTCGACGGTCAGGCTGAAGGTCGTAACCATAGCGACATTTACAGCGGAAGCCCAAACCATCATTGTCAGAGCGGTGACTTAAGACACAAATGTGCTGACAGCCACCGTTGTGTCTCCCACAAGGATTCATCACTGCAGGACAAGACAGGTGGGATCCTTGTTAAGCCATTATGGACAAATCAAGAAAACAAACTGAAAGCGTTTGTTTACCGAAAGGTTGAAGGACAGGGTGCGAGACAACAACATGACCCGGCCGCTTCGCAGTACGATAAAGGAGTGCTGGGTTGCTGCCGTTAAACCGATTGGTTCTGATGACACCCATCTTGGTCCAGTCAGTGAAAAAAACGTGATTTTCAAACACAGACATCCCAAAAGGATGTGGAGACTGTGTTCCACCATTGAGGACAATTTTCCTAATAAAAAAAAAACCAACACATTGCAGACAATCAGTCAAGAAGAACACAACACAGACCAGGTTTTATGTCTTCAGCTATCCTGGCATGCAAACATTACCTGTCTAAACCACTATAGGTGACCGTCTCCACGGTGTCAAAGTGGCTGTCGGACCAGTAGACCCTCTGGGTGATGATGTCGAGGGTGATTCCAGTTGGTGTGCCGAGCCTGCTTTTGACCAGCTCCACACGATTGCTGCCATCCATGAAGGCACGCTCAAGCTTTGTCCCTTTTTGACCATCACCCATATCTGTGAAGAACATGTAGCTGCAAACAAAACAGAAACCCGTAAACAGGATGCTGAGCAACAAGAAATTATGTGTATACTTCTATAACCCAATCCAAAAGGTCGCACTGTTGGATAATGTGCCGTTAAACAAGTTTTTTTTTGTTTAAGTTTTTAAACAGGTGTCAAAGTTTGTGAATGCTATGCTGTGATTCATAATTCTTGTATTGTTTTTGTTTGTTTCTTCTTAGTTTGTTTTCCACAATTCTAGATTGTGATTCCTTGTCAAGTTTTGTCAAGATCCTGTTGATTTAGTTTAATTGTTTTTGTCTTCCCTTGTTTGGTTTGCTTCTGTTTGTCCTGCTCTCTGCTTTCCTTCCACACCTGGTTTACATCACCTGCATTACGTCAGTCACCATCCTCCTTCTGTATAATTATTTCCTGCTTTTCTTCAAACGATCCTCCTCCCTTCAAAATTGCTGGGTTCCATTCCAGCTTTCCATCATTTAAAACATTTGACATACTGTGTACAATCTTGTATCTTCCCCAACATGCCTTTGATTTTGTTCTTCAGTAAATTAAGACTTGAGAACTTACCCCCGTGTTGGATCCAGAGCAAGACCATGAGGAGTTTCCAGGTTTTCAGCCACCAATGTCACTCGATTGCTTCCACCAAAGTCACACATATCAATGCGTTCCAACATGACTTCTAAGACATACAGTTTAAAGTTGACCCAATCCACTGCAAGATTCTGGACATTGTTGACTGATATGGTCAAAACCTCCTTAATGTCACCCCCATTATAGTTGGTAGAATAAACCTGGAATTAAAGAGTTTTAGGTGAGAAATGTATAGAAACTACAACTTCCCATCACTTTAATGTACTGTATTTTCATTGCATTGATGAAGAATTTACTTCCTGATGGAAGTAAAAAAGAAATATCAACAATATAACCAATTAATTAGACCAACTTTTTTTGTGTATGTATCACTCCAGAATACTATGTTACTGTGAAAGTTGTAGGCCACCCCAACAGCGTAACCTCTGCCCTGGGATGGCACCAAAGTTCTGACAAAGCGTCCATGTATGTCTGCCATCATCACATCGCCTCCATTGGTAAAAATAAGCTGTGGCAATCCAGCTGAGAAACAACAAAAAATGTCTCATTAATTGTATAAATTAGACTTTTCAAACACTGAACAGACTTGACCACGTGTCAGCTTGTACCTGACACGTTGGCTTTACAGACATGACCCTGCTCCAGGAAGTATCCATCTGCACAGCTGCAGTGGTGCGTCCCAGGTCGATCCTCACACAGCTGGTCACAGATCCCCCAGATATCACAGTCATTATAGTCTGAGCAACAGAGCCAAAAGGCATGCGTTATGTTTTGAGCAGTGGGATAAAGATTTAGAACCTAATTTGTAACCTGACAACTGTGGAATTAGGCCAGAAACTTAAGCTCTTTAAAGCTGAATCATGCTAAAAAACAAAACTATCTACCATCTATCTATTATGGCACTTACCTACACAGGAACGGCTGTCATTGGCTACTATAAAGCCATCAGGGCAGTAACATTCACCACCCTGAGGAGAAGGGTGGCAGAGGAACTCACAGCTCAAGGCAGAGCACCGGTCCAGGCCTGAGAATAAATGTCCAACACATTATGTTCTCTCACACAAACATTTAATGGATTTTTTTAATAGATCACAAGAACATCATGACCAAAATGATTGCTATACTTTTCTGAAAATGACACACGTAAAAGGTTAATCTTAAACAGAGCGTGTGTAAAGATAACAATTAGAAAGAAAAAGATTGTAATTATGTCACAATGTTAGCAACTGAGCGGTTTATGAGCGTATGGTGGTTTAAAGCTCTGTACTTTGATTTACAGGCAAATTGAAGTGCTAAGAAATGTCCAACACTCTACGTTAAGTCCCATGTCCTTTTGATAGGAATTGTCATAAATAGCAGCACTCCCTGTTGTGTGATTTACACGTAAAGATTTGTCAAATGGTGAAAATATGAACATGCCAGACAGACTTACTGCAGGTTTGCTGTGCAGTGGAGTTGGTTTCATCTGTACCTTCAGGACAATCAGGTTTGCCGTCACACACTTTACCAACGGCGATACACACCGTTGAGCCAGGGCAGCCCCACTCACCAGGGTAACAGTCTTTGGAGTTACTATCTAAAAGTCACAAAAACATAAATACGGTATTTAGATTAAAAAATAAATAAACATAATTTTTAGTTTTGCTTTTACAGAAATATTAAAGTTTTGGATTTTGTCTGCTTCTACGTCCATTTTTAATTCAGACTTGACCCCTTCCAGAGAAATGTTTCCTTTTAATTTGTTAAACTATTTAGTTCTCTTTCATGAAATACATAATTTATTCCCATTTCTTCAGCTGAGTCAATGAAAACAACCAGAAAGACCACAATTTGAGACATAAAAGGATATTTTAGCTCCATTAAAGGGATTCACAAAGAGCCATTAACTGAACACTTGGTATTTAAAGGATGAATAAGCTAAAGGATGATGATGGATTTTATCCTATTTCCTAAAAACATGAGTATTATAAACTGTTGATCTACTGAAGACCATATTGTAGGCCTAACTTGTCGATGTCTCTCAGCACACGCTGTACAATCTGTTTGTTGCATGTTAGTGTTCATTGGATGTGTTGAGAATGACTGAGCTACTACCACATTAACCTTTAGCTTATAACAAAGAAAACAAAGACAAACAAAGCTCATGCAAACAGTTTATATTACAGTTTTAAGCAAAAATCTCAGGTAACAACACCAAATTCCAGCTAAATTTCTGCAAAGTTTGTTGAGGAAAAGCCATTTTTGTGACTTAACTGTGAAATAAACTGTGTGACACTAACATAATTAGTTTGTAATTAAAGGCAACGTTAGTAAGTTTTCTCACCACATCCTTTCTCATCACTGAAGTCCCCGCAGTCATTGAACTGGTCACACACCCAACGCTGAGGAATACAACGGCCACTGGAACATGTGAACTCATTCCCTTTACAGCTTGGATACGCTTCATAAGACAAGATAAACAGCAGTAAAAAAACACTGATCGCAAACTTTTAGGCACTTACTGGTTTTCAGTGGTAAATCTGAGCGTGTCATTCATCCTTTACCACAGCCTTGCTCATCACTATTGTCCCCGCAGTCGTCCCAGTGGTCGCACACAAACAAATGTGAGATACAGAGGCCGTTTGAACACTCAAACTGGTGGATGGGACAGTGCTGAGATGCTGTGCATAAAACACGATTGAATTAAATTTGAAAAATCACATCTTTACTAAAACACATTAAAAGTAGGATAAATGTAGTATTTATTCCAAAGTCTTCAGAGAATGTTTTTATGAGCTTTATACTCACTGCAGTTAAACTCATCAGATCCATCCCTGCAGTCCTGCAGCCCATTGCAGTGCTGAGAGTTATTGTAACAGGCCCCATTAGCACATGTCTTCTCAGTGCAGTGTGGGTAATCTGTAAAAATACCAATGCTTGCTTTATTGGCAACAAAATACTTGCTGTCTAAAAGAAAGTTGTGGTTGTTATGGCGCTAAAAAAGTCTTACTGCAGTTGCTCTCGTCGGAGCTGTCCACACAGTCCTTCAGGTGGTCACATCTGTACCTGACAGGGATACACTGACCCTCTCTGCAGGTGAACTGGTCTGGGCTGCAGGTGCGACCACCTGAAAAGAGTCTGAGTTTGCAGTGCTGTTTGGAAACTGAAATTTTATTTGCATGTACGCTGGGGTTTAGCTTGATACTGAAAATGCCCAGAAAATTGAACACTGAGATGGTGTGTCCACCTAGTGGCTTTAGTATGCTGGAACATTATAAGTTCTAGGTTTTTAGCACTTGTCTTTCAGAAAATAGTAACCTAAATCTCTTTTCCTCAACACAAATATTCGGTCTATATTTCATACCACATGTTCTTTGTTCATCTGAGCCGTCCATGCAGTCTTCCTCCCCATCACAGACAAATCCTGATGAGATGCATTCACCACTTGTCACACACTTAAACTCTTGTGAGGTGCAGGCTGGAGGTGCTGCCACAAAAAAAAACAAAGTAGGTCAATTGTTTTTGTCTGTGCAGTCCCCTGTGGCAGAGCTGTGGCCCCTGTGGGTGGCACCCCTATCTTAAGCTCCACCACCACTACAAGCACCTTGTTTTT
>JAVKLF010000047.1:8258157-8272847 GCA_034783495.1 Millerichthys robustus
GAAAAGAAGAAGGAGGACAGAGTTATAATCTGTAAGTTGAATTGAACCCATCAAAAAGAACTTAAACTAAACCAGAACAGAAGACAACAAGGCCAAACTTAAGGTGAGTAAGACTTTTGGAATTGGCTTGCATACGGTCTTTTTCAGTGCAGCAGTGGTAAAAAATAAACCTACTCCACAGAGATGCCTTTTATAGTTAAGTGTACTGATTTATGAAAACCCTTTGCTTTATTTATGATGGCTTCATATTTTTTGTAAGTTAAATGGTATATGAAAAGAAAACTGACCTTATTTTCCTCTGCACTGGCTGCATTTTCTTGCTCCTCCTTCCTGGAAGATTCATCTGTGGACTTTTCCATTGCCTTTTCTTTATTAGCATTAGGGAGACTGAAACATCAGCAGAAAGAGACAAGGACTGTGAAAAAAAATGTAAAGATGGGAACAAAGTAAAATGTTAAACAATTTAGCTTTGATGTGATGGAAATGTCAAAACTTGTAAACACAAAGTTCAAATTATCTTTCTTCTACTCTGGCTATAGTGACTGCAAGTTTAAAATTTAGGTAAAAGGTACTTTTAAAACGGATCCTACACAGATGCATAAAATATAAATACAATAATTGGTTGTAAAAAATGTTTGGTAATAGTTCAGGTTCTAAGAAAAGGTTATAAATAATTATTATATAGTGTAGCTGTTTGAATGACATCAGTTTGGAGAAATGAGAGTTTACTTCTGATGGATTTATGAGGTAACAGCTTCTTTGAGCGAGGCCAGAGTGGATTGAAGTTCTTTTAAAACATGTTGGTCTTGGACCTACTCAGACTAGCTGTTAGCACATGAATTAACCTCCATTTCTCCAAACTGTGGCCAATCAAAGAGCTTTCTGCAACAAATATATAAATATTAACTTTTCAAAACTTTTTCACAGAACCCCACTTCAACAGAGCTTTGATGTGTGACTGCAAAAACCTAAAAACTATTGTGACTTGCAAAGTTATTATTTATATGCCGATTCAATGTATTTCCAAATATAGAGAGAGTGTACGAGTCTTAGACCGAGTAAAAAAAATAAATGAACGATTTAGTCAAAATCTGCGTTTACATCATGTATCTTGTTGGAATTTGTAGAACCAAGATCTCCCCCTCATCTCAGATACAGAAAACAACTCGTCTCATTTTTACACAGCCTTTCCTTCATATTCATAAGACATAACTATGAATATCTGCCTATGATAAATGGACTGCATTTATAGTAAGCCATCTGTTGACCACTCAATGTGCATTAGACTAGGAGCCACAATTATACAAGTATTCCATACAGCACTTCTGACTCTGAGTAACACACCAACAATCAAAATCAATTAAGCTTTTAGCATCTATCTTCATGAAGGATACTTTAAAACCAAGAATGCACTCGTGTTTCTGACCCTCAAAATGGAATATTGCTCAGAAAAACGTCTCTTCCTTTCATCATGCTTCTGCATTTCTGTGCAATTACAGTTATATTAACCATTTTGCTTTCATTGCAACAAAGGCTGGTGACAAAAAAACAGCTGAAGATGGTAACATTATCTCAGATATTTTTTTATTTTGATGTGAACAGAAAAGGTTTGAGTCTATTCAAACCTTATGCACGTAAAGAAGAGAGAACTTTGTTCCAAATGGACGTATCTACACAATCTTACAAATTATTACTATATGTTAGTGTTAACACAAACTGTGGCTCAGTACTGCAGTTGCTGCTTTGAGTGCTTAACATTAACAGCTACTACAGGCTGCGGTTCGTGCCTGTATTTGTGTGTCTGCATAAAACCAATGATAATGAGGCAAGTTCTGCAGGTTTATCTACGCGGTGCATCTCAGCAGCTGTTTACGACTGTCTTTCAACTTGTCTGTTATTATCTCAGTGTTCCATTCAGAATGCTCAGTTTGCTGGGTGTGGATGTCAACTACTTTAAAGGTGAATCAGTCTGTTTCTGTGGTTTTCTCACAATATTTAAGTGGCAAAACAAGGAACATATAGTAGAACGTATATGAAAAAGTCCATCCATGCTAACACTCACTGACTCATTGAATTGCTCACCTGGTAGTAGAGGAGTCCTCTTCGTTGCTGCTGATCCACTGATGCTTTAGCTTGTCGTCACAATGCTGGCTGCTGCTTTCATCCTCCGTCCCTCCGTGGTCCTACATGTAGAGAGGGTGATTAGGCCAAAAATCAGGCTTGAACTTGATAGAAATCCAGCGGAGGTGCTATACAAGCTGCAAGGATTATCTTGATTAGGGAAGTAAGTGAATAAATAAGGCTCCACCCCTGCTTTTAGGAATAGCACTTAACCCATTGCAATGCTTCGGCTGAGCTGCTTAGATGTAAGCGATCTGATGTTGATCTTTACATAAAAAGACATGCAAATGTCTGGGCACCTGTAATCACAGATTCTGCAGCTGTGAATAGCTAGATTACATAATTCCTAAAATAGAATTAATTTAATGAATAAACTAAAAAAGAATCACTTAAAGCATGGGTATAAATATTTTTTGTTGTTTTAAAAAAAAGTCAACTTCTTAGGTTTAGAACTATGTAACATCCAATCATGACTTACAACACATTAGAGGAAATCCATTGACATATTATAACTCATACATTTTTAATACTAATCTAAGTATATGATCATAAAAAAGGAATCAAACAAACAAGTAATTAGTGCTAAACTTCTTATCGACTGTGAACAAGGTAAAGAACCGTGGTTCACTCTCAGCTGTTTTGTTTTCTTGTCTACAGGAAGACTAATATCGAGTGCTGATTTCTGGTGTGTGAATATTATAGCTGCAAAATGTATTTTGTATCATTTATTGTTTGTACAATCTTTGCCTTACATAATGTTTCTTGTTCTTGTTCGTGTAACCCGTTGCTCTGAGGTCCGGCCACAGATCTGGAAGAAGTTTAATTCAAGGAACCACGCAGGAGCTTTAGCTTGCACTTCTCAACTCAACTTGGAATCTGAAGCATGTTTGAGTCAAAAGTAAAGTGGCTAATTTTGAGAAATATTTTGTAGTTTTAGTTTATAAAAACTGAAATAAATTTGTCTAAATAACTGTATGATACTTAATCCTCTCAACAGCTTTCAAAAATGCAACATAATAATTTAAGAAAAAGTCCAAAGAGGAGACGTTGACATCTTAATGTCTGTCTATTAAGTTCCCAACATGTGTGCAGCACGAAGCCTAAAGCCGAGTCAGTAAACACTTGAGTGAGCCCCTGGCATGACCTGATGAGGATAAGTAGATCTCCAGCTGTGAGGAAAATACCCTAAATTGAATTTCCGAAAATTAAAGAAGCCTCTTACAAAGTAAGGGTAATTCACTGATCACATGGAAGGAAGTTAGGCTATTTTTCACAAAGCAGGATGTACTGTCTTTTTGCAACGCATATTTTCACACGCAAGTAATTCAGTCAGGAAAGTCTAAGTAAATGATGAGCTGTAGTTCTCTAGTAGAAACCATTAATGTCTTATCTTGCCTTTATTTAAATTAAAAAGCAAATGTACTGTGACCTGACTCACTCTGTCTCCTCAAATGGTTTTCAACAGAAATCGTAAAGAAACAAGAAAAGAAATACATTTTGTTATCTGTCATTGTTGTTGATAGTGAACTGAGGAGCCTTATGGTATGAGATTTTAGTCAGAAGAAAAAGATGGATGATAAGGAGCAGAAACAGAGGCTTCTTTAAAGAACCTGTTTTTCTACAAAGTTTGTTTGCTGGAAAAACTTGCAGGCATCTGGGTTCGCTTGGCAAAGACTGGCACTGGTCCTGGTCTGTAAATGCCAAATTAGAACAGAAGAATTAGAATTAGAACATCTAACATGAAACCTAACCACCTCTGAAACCTCAGCAGCATGGGAAAACCAGATTCGCAGTTCATTTCAAGCTCACATGTGACGATTTCCCACAGGATTTGGGATAATCTCGAGTTTTTGCTCCTGAGTACATCTTGTAGGGCCCAAAAACGTTTCTTCCCACAAGCGTTTTCAGACCTCCACGGACTGTGTGAGCTGAAGTCATGACTTTGGCCAGGCTTGCAACCAGGTGCAGGAATCTCACTGCAGTAAGGCCTGGCTTAATTTGTTATTAATGAAGCAAACTTCCAGAGAAAAGTTGAAGTGTGCAACAGCTGCACTGCAAAAAGCAGCATGAAAACCAGAATGTGAAAGGAAAGGAAAAAAGACAGACAGCAGCAAGACTGTCACATTACCAGGATATGTGTAAATTGAAATATGTAAACTTAATATTGTGCTGTCAGATTTTAGAGCTATTGCATCTAAATATTGGTAAAAAGAAGACAGATTGGATAGAGATGATGTCCTTTTGACCTTTTGTAAGTCAAATTCACCTCTCAATAAACAAATGGTTAGATAATTACTACGAGGACAAAGGAAACAAGCTGAAAAGATAAATTATCGGGCAGAAAACAGACCAGACAAGGGGTATGGTTTACATTGAGTGCATGTAAATACACACACAAATAGTGCATTTAAACTTAATTTGGGTTCCAGTCATACCAAGTCAGAGGACTTCACACTGACATAATTTTCTTCAGACCGACACTGACTAACAGCTACTTGTGTTAAGCCAATTCTAAACTAAATTTAACCTCTGTTTAAGCCAAGGCCACACACAAAAATGTAATTATATGCCCTGAGATAAATTTAGTCCTGAGATTTTACACTTTCAAGAGTTGCATTAAAAACACAAACACTCACAGCCGTGCATAAAAGAAGACAGATGGTAAATTAAAATATTTATATACTGTACCATAAAATGAGACATCTTCGAAGTTCCACTTTTCTTGGCAGACTCCACAGGCTTTCTTTCTTCTAAAGACACACAAGAAAAGATTGTCCTCAGGTTGAGTTTTGAAAGTTACTCAGTATTAGTAGGCGATGTGAGTCTTTTTAGCTACAGATCAAAAGCAACAAAAATCAGACTTTTCTAACAGTGAACGACTGTAGTTAGGCATCTGTTCAATGGAAAAAGAAAAGTAAACCCCATGTGATCTGACTCATAAAAAACAGCATTGAAAATATAATTTTCTAAACATAAGGAACTCATTAAATGTAATATTTTCAAGAAATTTCCTAATTCACTGCAATTTAATCCAGTCTCCCTCTCTAAATCTTTTTTTATTGCTTTGACGATGTGATATTTTAATCCAAAATAATAGCATGTCTCTGAAATACTAAGTGTTTCCAGTTGAAGAAAAAAAAAACTTCCACTTTTGATTCATGTTTCAAGCTCCCCTGCTGTTCAGATCCTAATGTGATTTACTTCAAATGATGAACTATTAAGCATTGCAGACTGGTGACTCCACTCGAACTGCACTCATAGTTTTGACTTTAGTCCAATTTATTTTTTTTTACATAATCTGTGCTCCAAGGCCGAAACTGCTTTCAGAAAAAAAGAGAAACTGAAGAAATGGAAAAACTTCTGCTCAAGTCAACAGGCTATTCCTCAAGTGTTTTCATCTATCGTTCAGTGCTGCCCTGTTAAGAGCTTATTGAAGGGACCTTTGACCTTAGAACTGCCGTATGTAAATATAAACCTGTATGCTCTTAAGAATAAAGAATTTAATGAAATCTGCTTGGAGAGAAAGTGACATCCTGAATTATTGAATTATGCAAAACTCAACTACAATTATTGCAAAACCAAAAGACACGCAGTCATAATGATAGTTCAGAACTTTTCATGTGGGGTTCTGTGGAAAGCTTAGGAATCATTGTGCCATCATTATCGTATCCTTTAAGTTATAAAAATGTAGCATTTATTGTAGCAATAAGTTTCTTAAAAAGATTATTAATCTACAGTTTTTCTTAATGTATAAAAGTAGGCATTATAAGTTTATGTAGACCACAGAGTTTTTATGTACTTCAAATCATTGTTTTATATCAGTTAAATGTCTCTACTTCTCTCTTGAGGTTTTATAAGTCACACGCCTGCCCGTGTGCTGAGAAAATATCCATTTTTGCAGAGATGAAGATGAAAGAACTGCTGCCATTGACAGAGCAAAGTAAGCTGAGAGATGTAGAAGTAGCACGTCCTTCCTTAAAGAGTTGCCTTCAAAATGGTCTTCAGTGGACTAAAACTGTAATCTAACAAAACTGATTTAGATTGTTTGTGCTTTTCTGAACAAATGTCTCTCAAGAGATATGATATCTGGGCTCAGGTGGTTACATGTAAGCAGACATTTTTGGCAGTGGCCAGATTCATCCCTACAATGCAATAGGCTTTCAAATTAGAATGTAAAGAAATCAGATCTAAACAAGCTTAATATACAATAATCTATAAACAACAAAAAGATAAATCAGCAAAGGCGCAGACCAAAATACAGACTAAGTTGCAGTCTTTAATCCAGTTTAGTGCAATATATTTTCTCTTGCAGTCTTTAATTTTCACCCAGTTTTTAAAGAAAATCACCACTGCAGTTACAACTTTTTCTATTTGTAATTCATTAACAACAAAACTAAGCTCATATAGCAGCTTTATTTAGTCCCACTCCTCTGCAGATTTGTTTTAAAATGCATGCATCAATAAACCCGACAGGTGATCCGATACCAGCTGGGAGCTCAGTATTCCTTTCAGCCTGACTAATAGAAAGTCCTCAGATGGGAAACCAGCCGGTGAAACAATAGAGGATATAAGTGCAGTGAAAGTAGAGGCTTTATCTTACCCTTAGGCTCTTCTGTGTCATCGCTTTGCAGTAGCCTAGCAGACAGAGAGGCAGAGATAAATGAGATCAGTCACTGACACAAAGAAGTAATGCAATTACATGTCTGTTATGACTGATGTTTGTTAAAAAAAAGGAGAAGAAAAACATAAATAAGAACACAAACATGACTGAGTGCACAGGTGACTCATTTAAAATACATGATCCAAAGTAAGCTAGCAACAGGAGACCAGTGGCAAGTCAACTTACTGCTCCTCACATGATATATCTCCTGTAAGTTTTAAACATGCTTCCCTTTTAGCTGCGTGTTTGCATTGACAGAACAACAGAGGCTGTGTAGCGTCTGAAGGAGATCATTCATCTCTTAGTAATGATCGTTAAAAATAGATGGGGACAGCAGCTGCCTTTGGGGTAGAAGCTATGATGTAACAGGAGGAGGGGTGAGGGCTGCTTTTAACACAAAGGAGAACCATGTTGGACATCTGGGAGAGGTCAAAGGCTTCTGAGGAAGGGCCGGCAGAGACAAGCTGCACAAGCAAAGCCGGTCCAATAAAGACATTTTGGTTGTATTCTTCTGACTATATAAATGCTAGTTTATTTTAAAACTGTTGTATGTCTTATCACTTCATTGAAATATGGCAATAAAACAGGACGGTGATTTAAGTGAGCTGCAGGCTTTGTTCACATGAAAACTTTACAGAACATTCTTTTTATTTACAGTCCCATCCTTCTCAGTCGTTGTGTCCTTGGGCAAGACACTTCACCCGCCTTGCCTGCTGGCGGTGGCCAGAGGGTCCAGTGGCGCCGGTGCATGGCAGCCTCACCTCTGTCAGCCTGCCCCAGGGCAGCTGTGGCTACAATGTAGCTTACCACCATCAGTGTGTGAATGGGTGAGTGACTAAATGTAGTGTTGCTTTGGAGTCTGTAGGGACTTAATAAAGTGCTATATACAGTAAGTACAGGCCATTTACCATTATAAAGTTGAACACAACACTATTTCTAGAAAGGTTTTAATTTACACTAAAATATCGCACACACTGTTATGCCTTTGTGTGGTGTAGTAATGCTGGAGGAAAATACACTAAAAAACAGGAAACAAGATTATGATCAATTATGTTGAAATTTAAGTTCACGATTATGTCAGTCCAGTTCAATCAGATACTAAATTTCACCCTTAATCTGACAGATTTGCAGGTTCAAACAACTATGAGGAAATCAGTTATCAACTAAATAAATGCAAAAGTTTGTTAAGATAACCTAAAGTTCAGTAGAACAAACTGATTTCTAGGGCAGCCTATTAACTCATATTTCTAACTTGGATAAATGTGTTAAATTTGTGAAGAAACATTAAATATACCAATCAGCTGCAAAAACTAAACCCACTGTGTGAGGATACTACAACAAATTTCAACTCTTTGATTGCATAAGCAAAAGCACACCATAATAACTCTAAATATTTATTATCATTGAACTGAAAGAACAGGGTAAATGTGACTTGTCATTTCAGATGTACAATGTATTGCTTTCCACATGTTAAATGCCAAACCTACTTTGTCTTCAATATGTCACGCCAACACTCCTTAAAGTCCTTTCATGCTCTGTCTTGTACACAATGTCACTAGAAAGGAGACGCATACATTCCAATTCATGTTTTGCCTCTGGAACTGCAACAGGTTTGTAGTGCTATTTTAAGTTCCATCATACTTTGAACACACCTATCTGTTACACTAACACTATTTATAAATATAATCATAGGGGTTTTCGTTGGTATTTATTCATAATCAGCAGCTGTAGTTTCCATTTTTTAAGCTTGTTGAAAATTGGCAAATTTTCAACATGCAGTTACTTCCAAGTGAGCCACAAAAGGTTTTCATCAAGCACCACAAAAGCTGCCTATTGACAACAGAAGATAAAATAAACATCTGATATATAGCCATTTTTGTACAGTTAAAAACAAAAACACTATTGTATTAAATGCAGATTAACAGTGTCTAAGACAAGGAAGCCAAACATCTGTCTTCTTGCTGCTATATCGTTTCCTTCTTGTGAAATTTGAGTAAAAACAACCGAGGTAATTTCTACCTGCAATAACTTAAAAGCACTCATTTTCTTATTACTTCCCACTTCCTATTATCATTCCTCTGTGATCTTGTGGTTTGATCACACCAGATTAACAGGTGTTCTGCTGCAACACTTTGCTTTGCAACCACAGAGGAAATGTGACACTTGCTCAATCCAGTTTGACAATCAGCTGTTGGGAGGAAAATCTGTCTTCTGAAACCAATCATGGTGTAAAAATGATGCCAAGTGGAGAGTGATTCAGAGAAACAGAAGAAAAGCTTAAACATCTGTAAAACAAAATTTAAACTCAGATATTTTATTTTGTTTCTGATTTCAAAACTTCTTACTGAGCAATTAAAAAATAAAACACATTAGTCTTTACTTGAAACACTCACAAATAAAACCTAAACCACAATATATACACATAGCCCTCATATGTAGACAGTTTCTTAAGCAGTGTATATAGTTATTGAATAATGACATTATCTATTATCATTAGGGGTCATTGCTTAAGTTCTTTAATTATTAGATCACTTCTGCAAAGCTATGATGCTGACAATATCTTCAAAAATAGGATATTTCTTTTATGAGGTGCTTACCAAGGTTTGGTTTGATTTTAAATTTATGCAGACAAAAATCAAAGTGCTAGTGGCAATCGGCTGAAAACGGGTTAGATAGAGAAACCCCAAAATCCCCCACATATTTAGTGCATTTAAATCAGCAGTTGGCTGTAAATGTCACAACATAGGTTTTTGGAATGCCACCCTTCAGCTTTAAATTTACGAGTGAATTGCTGCGAACTGACGCAGACACACTTCTTAACACAAAGATTTTCTTTATCTGTTGAACAGCTGCACTCCAGTTTCCTGTAGTTTATTCCTGTAACCACAAAACCAACATGCTGCTTTATGGAGACACTTTTATTATTAATCGAATAACCAAATTATTAGATTAATATTATTAATAATTATTATTATTATAGAGGCATTTAAATTAATTTGCTTTGCTTTTGAACATTACAACTGGCACTTAGAATGAAAAACATAGCTGGATTAGGTCAAGGTACCACTTATCAGCTTAGATAAGCAAACAAATGACTTGCAGCATGCCTTTTTACTTCTTCAAAACCCACAAAATAATCAGCCCATATAATCATGCAATCACTCACAAGAATCTTCACGGGTTGTTTCATTAATCAACATGCACAAAACCTTGGCTGAGTTTAATTATTCTGTGCCCGCAAGCCCTAAACTTTGATACTAACTCAACACAGCTTTACATATTAACTCATCTCTCCCTTTTGTCTTCGTCACTTTACCCTCCAGCAGTTTCTTCAGGAACAGACAAGTCCGACATTATTTCAGCTATATTGTTTATTACAGCTGAAACATTCACATACCTACGACTGGACATGGTCTTCTTCTGCATATGTAAAAAGCTGAGAGGAAAACTTCTGCTAACCATTAAGCATATTTAAAGTTTCTCTAGTCTTTCTGATAAAATAGGGTTTGTTTTTCTATGCAACAATTCCCATCCCAATGACTTAAATGGAATAAAACAAGTAGTCTGTATGCAATTGCAGCAATGTGGCAAATTGAATTTGGTAGTATTCTGCTTTGACCACAAGACCAATTTAGGAAAGGCTTGTCTTTGTTTACTTCAAACAGAACACAGCCATAAGCGTTGGGTCAAGTTGTTCACTCTCAGTAAGACAAGCTCCTTGACTTTTATAGAATGCTCTCCTAGCAAAGTTTGGGGATTCTTCAAAAAGAAGAAGTCTTTGAACCTAACTCAAAATACATTTTCAGTAAAAAAAAAAAGCATGTCAGCTAATCTCAGAACATTGATTATGTTCTTTAGCAGATTTATGTTTGCTGCAGCTTTAAGCTAAATGGCTCAAACCTCGTCTCCCACAGTCTGTTTTAGATTTAGCATTTGTTTTAGATTTAATAAATTTAAAAACTCACCTGATATGAGAAGATGTCTTTACAGAGGAGCCAACCTCTAACTTTAAGGATGTAGTCAAGTCTGTTTTGAGGTGATCATTTGCTTGAATAGGCTCATCATCAACAGTCTCCACAGATTCTGACGCTTTACTTCTGATGCCCCTTCTGGTATATGTTGGTTCTGATCCATTATCCTCATGTTTGTCTTTCATCTTGGTTACTGAAGACACTGTTTCGGATGTCTCACCAATTTTCCTGTCCCTTCGGACATATTTCGAGGTGAAATCTTCTGTGTTGCCATAGCGTTCAGCCAGCTCCCTCCTTCTTTCCGCCTTGTAGCGAGCAATCCGTTCAGCCTTAGTCTCTGAGGCAGAGCTCTGCAAGGTGTCTATTCCATCCATGATGTAGTCTGGTATTATTTAAGTAACTGAATTCAAAGCAATTTGCTTTATTAAAAACGGTTTCCAACTTTTTTTGTGGACGCACCCTTGATTGCAATGTCTCACTCCATCAAAACCATGGCAGTGCTGCAAACAAAGGGAAACAAACATTATTAGTTTATTCTTGTGTCATGTAATTTCAGATAAATGACTCCCCAGCTGTGTCAACCTGACCTCTCCACCCATAAAAGTGATGTCTGCCAGGTAACAATCAACTGAAAACGGCAGTAATATTTACATTAAAACTTTATTTCATAGACTTTTATCAAATCAGTGGTAAAAAGTTAAAACAGGAGGAATAAGTAAAAAAAACACGATAAAAAAACTCATTAAAATTATTTATTGCCAACTTGTGTCTATTAAGTCTGTTAAACATCTTATTCTGGGTATTTTAACACAAACTATTTATTATGATTGTCTTATCAATACTGAACGTATTTCACTTATGAGGTCAAAAACATACGGAGCTTGAGCTGAAGTCAGTTTCTTCCATTATGTAATCTCTGAACAGAAAACCACAAACAGCTTGGACAGAGGCTTGATAAATGCGTGCCAGCTGACAACAGCAATAATGATTATGTGCTGTTTCTGACCGCTCCACACATCAAGCACAGGGGCTTTTCCACAGACATTTCTCACAGCACAAGTATGCCTATGATGCTCTGGAAAAGTCAAAGAGAAGAAAGAGAGACGTACATTTATGGTGGAGAAACAGACATAGATTTAATGTAGCCCCCAGGTCTTCATCAAATTACAGGGCATGACTTTAACTGAACATATAGGTTCTTACATTTATGGGACATGGGGAAACACAAATAAAAGCAAAGTGTTTGGACAATGTTAGTAATAAGAGAAACGAGATGAAAAAAGAAGCTTGAAAAAGAGAAAATATGAATACCGTAATAATATTGTGATACATTGAGATAACTATGACTCCCAACTATCTGCTGGTTGATGACTCATGACCATGTAAAAAAAAAAAAACACCAGATAGCTTTCAAATATTGCATTGAACAAGTATACATCAGCAAAGAGTGTGTGCAAGAAAGACGACGTGTCAACCCCTCCACCCTAACAAAACATTGGTAAACCCTAAGGGAGCAGAGTGACTGCAGGTGCATATTTAAAGGCAGTGTAAGCAAACTTCAACAGGTCTATGACAAATGTATGAACTAATACATATATTTATAAAATCAGGACTGTTTTTTAAACTGACAAAAGACACGTATTCCAGTTTAGCTCAGTGAAAAGCGATCAAACTCAACTAAACCTGGTCACAACAGATACTGAAACAAATTTCAGATAAGGCCTGAGAAATACTTTTAAACTGAGTAAACAACATTTCCTCAAACAAAGGTTGATGTTTTTATTTAATTTAACAGCTTTGGATACAAGACCTTTGTAAAGGGCAGGATGTTGTAAGACAAAGAACTTAATCACCCTCATTTCTTTATATTTTACTTCCAAAGGAGCCAGGCCTTTTTTGCAATCAAAAAAGGACTTTAACAGTTGTTGCCAGGGCCTTTTCATGCTGAAGTACTTCAATGTTCTACCAATGTTCTCTTTGAAATGAAGCAAACGCTGGACAATCATTAACATATAAAACAGTTAGTGCCCACAATAAAATAAAAAAATGTTAGCATACCACTTAGAAAAATGAAAGTTTGGCTTCTGAAGAAATTAAAGTAGGTCAAGACTCCTCAAGAGTGCTGAATGCAAGTCAACTAAAAATTAATTCATTGCTATGAGAATAGAGGTATCTGCCTCGTATTTTCACCCCTTTTGTTAAAAGTGTGACTTTTGCAGTGGACATAAGAAAAAGACTTCATTATGTGCCAGAAAGTTTGTTTATAAAATGGGCAAAATGGTTAAGGAGCTACTAGCTTGACAGATGCATATGCAAACATTATAAATAATTACTACATTAAGCTGTTGTACTATTTAATTAAGATTATCTTTAAACTGGAAGTGACTTCAAAACAAAATTCATAAATTGCCTTATGAAGGCAAAACTATAAGAGTCTGACTGTTGATTTCGGGTCTTTGCACACACTTACATAATCACCTCAGCATCTATCTATAAAAGGAGTGCAACACAGCACACTCAAGGTTGTTCATGTGGACCAAGAGCATAAGGGGGTGCTTTGCTTGAAAGCTGCCTCTGTTATTTCAAGCAACAACGAGGGTGACTGAAAACACAGTGGTGAGTCATACCTTAAATATCATCCCAACCATAAGCAAATGTGGACTTGTCCAGAATATTTGCTTTGTTAGGCAATTTTATCCAAAATGCTGCAGTGTCCCAAACTACTTAAGGTTAGTTTTTAGAAATGTAGACAGGAGAAGCATGTAGCAAGACTAAAAAATGTCATAAGAAAAAAAAACCAAACATATACGATACCATGTGCATTTGACTAAAGAGGGATAATGGAATTAGTACGGCATAGATTTATGCACAAAGGTGATGGAAAGCATTAAACAAAACAGTAATGAAAAGTCAGAAATTTTTGTGTCACTCTTGCTCAGCATATCTACCAGTTCTACCTGTCATTTCCACACACACACACACACATAATATATATATATATTTATTTCAGCTCCCATAGGGCATGCAAACAAACTGAATCCTCTGTTTCCGATCAGCAGAGTGATCTCTGACTTTTGGTTTCTCCGTGGAGAGTTCTTGGCTTTAGGAGGAAGATGAGCCTCCACAAAGGTCAAACGTGTCACTTCCTGACCATACTCAATATCCTCCTTTGTAAAAGCTCGAATCATGGGAAGTACCTTATAAATCTGGCAAATATTCAAATAAAAAGGCAGACTAAATCATTTTAGTTAGACATCTTATTTGCATTCAAAATACTGCCTGATAAAAGTTTGAAATTCTTATTTTAATACAAAGTATTTACAATTCAAACAAAAAAAATTATCTTTTAAAATAAAGAGTTTCTCACACAGTTCCTTGAGATTATTAACAAACCAGCAGCAACATATCAAAAATGCAGAAGTTTCAACACTCCATACAACTTAAATGTGATGGTAAACTTTTAAACCGCATCACTTCAGTATCACATGGTTAACACTGAAGAGAGGCCATGATGATTACGATGAGCTGCACACGAATCACATGTTCAAATGTCAGAATATACTGTGCGTTTTACAAAAACATAAAACTGCCTAATGATGCCCTGTTTGTTGATCACCAATAGTGCACTGTGTGACATGGCTGTGTGTATGTGCATACAGAGTGAGTGGTTTTAGGTGTGAGTGTGTGTGTACTACTAGTTATTGTTGATTTGAATTGTATTTGGTAAAAACTGAAGTAAATACAACAGATGCAAAACAATCTTGCTAAATTACATTTCATCATTGTAACTCACAAGCTACTGTATATTCAGGACAAAATGAGAAACCATTTCATTCAGCACTACAGAAACAAAAAAAAAACCACCCTTTATGATCTTTTGATCATGAAGATAAAGGCTAGACAGAAAGCAGACTCAAGGCAAACGATGACCTGTAGCC
>JAVKLF010000047.1:8295107-8305386 GCA_034783495.1 Millerichthys robustus
TACGGACTCCAAAGCCCTTTACACTACAGTCGCTCATTCTCACACCCATTCACACACTGCGGCGTCTACTAAATGTACAAACGTACTAAAATAGACAAACACAATCAGGAATGTTCGGTTTTAGATTTTTTTTCTTGTAGCTATCAGCTTCATGCACTTCCTTGTTGATGTTTACCGGAGAGGTCATCCTCCACATGGTGGTGGAGTCGTGTTTTAGGTAAGATGAGCTTTTTCCATAATGAGCACCAAATAGATATACTTCATTTCCAGGAGCTCGACTTTGATTTTCACCAGTTTATCCATTTTTAATGTCAGAAAGACTGCGGCCTCTCTGTGAACGCGTTGGGGTTGTCTTGTTGCTGCATCTCTTTTTCAGCAGTCATGCCTCCCTTGGCCTTTGCCAGCAGAGTTCTACTTTGTTCAACGTGCAGCGTTACTGTAGGAGCTGGAAACACCCCTCCGTGTTCCTTCACGTCAGCTTGAAGCTCTTCAGATGATTTGTGTGATGTTTTTTCATCACCTGCAGCAACTTTCACACACTTCTCTTGGTAAGTTTCTCTTAGCGCCACATCCTGAACGTGTTCAACTAGTTTTTAACAGTAAAACTTATTTGATAATATTATCAACTATCAAAACTGAGTTTTAAAAAAAGATTTTTTTTTTAGTTTCCTTAAAGGCTTGGAACATGAACTTCATTACATTAGTATTCTCAGTGCACTCAGACGGCTCTTTTACCTTCATCACAGTGAGGAAAGAAAAAGAAATCAGAGCTTTTATGCAGCAGAATCAATTGATTTGGATCACATAAAAACTGAAAATTAAGCACAAAGGAGTCTTATTTGATTGTCTTCTATTGTGTAAGAAATTGATTCAAATTGTTCAAAAAGGCGACAGGAACTGTTTACAGTTTTATTTTGTGATTTTATGTTTCATTTACTACATGAAAAAAACATTTTTTTTGTTATTCAATTAACTCAGACAAAATTAATTTGACAATATTATGGGGGAATAATCCAAGGTATGTGCTTAAAACCATAAACCATAAATTATTCTAATGAGCAGCGTCGCTGATCCCAAACAAACATTATTAGAACTCCACTTGAAAAAACCCTAAAATTCCTTTCTGCATGGGGCAGAACAACTTTTTTCCAGGTTAAGACAGAGACTCTGGGTTAGGACTTGCTTTAGGCATGAATTAGTTATCGTTTCACACTTTTAAAACACCCTAAAATCTCCTGGGAATAACCTTTATTTAGCATTTAAAGAGCAGTTTCACCTTAAGCTGAGAGACATTATCTCCACTGTCTTATTAAAGATTACCTGTGCCTTAGAAAATAACCCAATTCTACTATATGAGGCAAATGAAAATTAAATTAAAAACTCAAAAGAAATAAAAAGGGACAAAGTGAAAGTAGGTTAGTGTTTAATAATCGGTAGGGTTTACACTCAATTAGTTCATATTTTGTGACAAGCTCAGGGTTTAGAAACATCCAAACCTGTATATTTCCATAGGTTTGACTTTATTAATTAAAGGTGTCGTTCCTCCATGGTTCTAACTCATTGTGTAGGAAATCATTCTTAAGTTGTACAGTATCACCTATTCAAAACATATAAAAGAGGAAAAAAATACTTTACTGTAATAAACTTCATGCACGGCTTTCATAGAACAACTTTCCTCATGAAATTTTAATTGAGACCACATTTATCATGTGTTGCTATGGAGACTAATTTTGCAGCTGAAGCAGGCTTTGTCTATTTAAGCAACCTTCTATTCTACTCAGTTATATTCAGAGAGGATAGACAATGGTCCTACTGGATCGTGGCCACTGTTGGTTCGGGTATTTCAGAACTCATCAATCAGTTTCATTATTCAAGCAGCCAAAGTCATTTTGTGCTTTCTGTTTCGCTCTATATGCAGGTTTGAATTCCTGCCACCGTGGCATACAAAACATGCTAACTACAATAGTCAACAAACATTTTGTTACCATGGGTTGCTCAGATTATTTTTCCCAAATGGATCATTTCTTATTAACCCTTGAAGGAAAATGTAAACAATATGTATAAAAAAGTACTTTATTCAACAGCACGGTGCAAACCTAAAGGAGCCGACAATGAACTTTTGTCTTTTCTGTTTATCCTTTTTTAAAAAACATTTTCTGCCATCTTATTTTTAAATAAGTAATTATTTGACTGACATTTACAACTAATGAATTTTCAGAGTCAATTCAAAGCAGGGTGGCTGTCAGTAACTAACCTTAGCCTACATAAACATGACTGTACCTCAGTGAAATTTACAGATTCTGAGCTAAAACTTGGTGGTGGTAGATGGCATGATGTCATTCACTCAACACATTTTCCAAGTTTGAACAGTTCTTGCAGTATTGCATTAGATTGCATGATGTTATTTTCAAGGTTTGACCAAAAACGTCTGCAACTTTGTCCCTTCCAACCACAAGAAAGTCCTCGTCTAAAACGCTGACATAAAAGGCAGCAAGCAGTAAGCATTCCTTCAAGGGTTGCAAGGCCTTTAATTATAAATTAAACTGACTACCAATGTCTCGAGAATGACTTAAAACCTCCTTTAACTCAGCTAGTTTTTGAGGCTTGACGAAGCTGAAAATCTTAAAGCTTCCTGACAGCAGCAACAGAAGCCTCAGGGTCCGACTGCTAACTCTGCTTAAGTTCAAGGTAAAAAAAAAAAAAAATGGCCTCATTTGGGACACACTTTCATCCCATTTTCATCCCAATTCATCATGACAGAAGATGCAATGCTTGCACTTGTAATACCTCTTCCTCCCTATTATTACTATGTTCAGAGTTCTGATCTGAAAAGCCAACAGATCACAACCCTTTACTTTCTATGATTTAATGTAATCCTAATGTCCAATCAACTTCAAAATGTAGTTGTGGAAACAAGTCGGGAAGTAACTTTTATGGTCCAAAGTTGTGAATCTCAGATTGTGAATTTCACATGTTTTCACGTACACAACACGATAGACAGACCAATGGAGAGGATGAGTACAAACAGGAAGGCAGAGACGGGAGAGGATTAAAATGACAGGAGCCATTGTTGAGTTTGTTAGGCAGTGATTCATTCTGGAAGCCTTTCAAATCAATTAGCTTGGAAAGCGATAAGATATCTCAGTCTCTTGGTTTTGTTTATGTCATGCATGAAGGCATTTATGCATTTAAACTCACTTATACGTTTCATTATAAATGGAAAAACTGCTGTTGTGAGCAACTAATATCACTTTCCGCAGAAAGTGAAAGGAATCTGGACGATGTTTTTATCGTTTCATTTTATCGTCGGTGCAACGTCAGCGTGGGCTTTTTGTCAAAATTCTGCACATAAATGTCGCTAAAACAAATTTACCCAACTCTAATCAGATTTTTGTTAAACAGGTTTTTATTTTATCTGTTTGAAAGAGTTATGGTCAGATGGAAAAATAGTAATTTCAACAAAAATGCTGAAATACGCAGGTTTTGTCAGTAAGTGATGATGAGGAAAACATTACCAACACTTCAAAATAAGATGCAAACATAGCATTATAGCTAAGTGACATAGGAAGACATTCGCTTTCATTTCTTCTTTCGGAATTTTCAGTACATATTTTATATTTTGGGTATATTGTAAATAGTTTCACTGAATTAATGTTGGTCTCATTTGTCTGTATTATTGACAAAAATCTAAAATACACAGTAAACGTAAGGAGTTCTGGGCAACAGGAAGTGATGTCAGTGAATGGGCGGTGCCTGAAACAGAAGGCAAATTCTAGGACCTTTAACATTTAATCAAGAGCAACCCAGAGCAGATCAGGAGAAAACCGTTGATGAAAAAGTAAGTTTTACTCTCTTTCAAATGTCCATAATCTAGTTTTCCCATGTTGTGGTATTGATGCTTTGCTAACATTACATTGTTATTTCATATTTAAACAGCTGCTGTTTTTTCTTAAATATGTTCTTTTCAAAGCTTCTCTGAAGTGAAAAAACTGCTTTAGTTTGTTGAAAAATGAATGTTTGAGATGTTTAGGTTCAATTTTGAACATTTTGTGGGATTTTATTTAGGTTCAAGATTTTTTATTGCTAAGGTTGATTAGCTATGGCAGCCATCTTAAACCCAGCTGACTCTAAAAGTTAACCAGTTCAGAACTTGACTGTTTTATTACTAGTTTATCTATTCTGAATGCATGACAAAGTTTTAAAATCAAACACTCAAAGATGTGTTTCATTTTGTATCTGCAAACCAGTTGACATTACTGAAGATGTATTTTGAATCATTTGCATCAAAGTTGCACACTTCTTCAGCCAAAGAGGCCCAGAGTAAAGAACGGGCTTTGTTGCATTTCTACTTTGTCATTTTCCAAACTATTTTAAGTGAATGAAGCTGTAAAGTTTTTCAGTGAATCGTGTACATTCTCTGGGTTTTCTCCCGATACTCCGGATTCCTCTGCAGGTCAAAAAACACGTTAGTTCCTTAATCCTTCCCTTAGAAAAAAATTAATAGGGATCACTGAAAAAAAATCCCCATTTGCAGAATCTCCACCTCAACGTGGTAGAGGGGTTTGCGTCCCTTTACGATCCTGAGAGCTATGCTGTCAGGAGTGTTCGCCTCTTGTATGGTCACCCCTGGCAACGTAGCTTCAGGAGAGGGGTCAGACTAAGAGCGATTCAAAGACCCAAAATATTTTTACTTGTCAAATTGATAATGCTTTAGGTGATTCCTCTACTTTAGGTAAACTGCTGATTTCCTGTGATGAGCGACCTGCTCTGGATGTACTATTCCCCTGCTTCTCATCTTTTGGCAGTTGGCGAGAAGCACCAGATCTCTGCGGCTCCGAACCATACGGAAAACAAGCAAGAGAGGTTTTTTTTTTTTCTGTGCTTCAACAATTTACCTTAATGGCGGGAAACCATTTAACCCCGAGGATTAGCATGGGGACGCTGCACAGGTGTGAGTGCAGTTCTCTAAATGTGGGTGGCACACAGATAAGCAATGGAAATCTCATAAAGCAGAAATCAATAGGTCTCAGTCTGTAGTCAGACTGCTGACAGACAGGTCTGTATCAAAACAACCAAACATCACTGCTACTTCACATTCAGAACACACCAACGTCTCTCTGACATCTGGGAAGACAGAGGAAGAGGAAGCGAGAGATATGAAAAAGGGCTAAAAAATATAAGGAGTGAGAGGTCTATTTTTGCTGTAGAGCAACATGCTGACAGTATGAACAGAGTGTGATCGTGCAGGAGACAGCTCTGTTACCCTTGTTGTATAATACAAAACAGAACAAAACAAAGATGCACACACACTAAAGAAGTTTCAGACATCTGCAAAGACAAAAGGGGGCCTTTAAACCTACAGCTACTGTTGACAGAGATACAGCGGCTGGAACGAACCAATCTGAGCAAAGACATTGAAAAAACAAGCACAAAAAACAAAAAAATAATAAAAACTGTCCAAATTATGTTGTATGTTGCCCCACCGAAGATTAACTCCAATAAGTCTAATTTAAACAATTTAACTTTACAAATGTAATGAAACAACATTTTATGGCGGTAAAAGAAAATTGTTTTGCTTTCACTTCAAAGGGGGTTTTATGAATCTCATTACGTATAAAAAAGTTTGAAAAATACCCAAAAATGTAGGCATTTCTCACAAAGCTGCCAAACTAAACTCGACATGCCAGCCATGGGCAAATTGTCTCAACAGAATTCTTCCTTTTGGTTCCTGCTCTTGTTGTTTTGTTTTCAGGCTTGTACATCTGTCATTGCCTCCTGTGATTTGCCCAGCTAATGAAGGACAGCTGCAGAGATTACTGTCTTAATGTTGTTGAAGAGTGACAAAGACTTGAGTACTTACAGCAACACTTTCATTTTCATTACACAAAGTTCTAAAACATTATAAATAAAAACAGTTGTTCATTAAGTGTTACAGTCTGAGCAGAAATTGTGAAAATCCTCTCGGACGCCACACAATAACTGAATCCTTGTTCACTAAAACTATTTCCAGTAGCTTCCGCAGGAAAGCAACGTCTTGCTGTATTGACTAAAGTGCGTTTTTCATTATTATCCTACTTCTCATGAGTTATATTCAAGGGAGCTCTTCCAGAATTTGAACCCAGGTCCTCTCAAACGTGAAGCAGAACTCATACCACTTGACCAATGAGCCACCCACAACTATGTTATTTATAGTCGGATAAAAAATTATTTCAAACTCATACACTGAATAAAAATCCTGGTCTCATAAACACTGAAGTCTTTTCTGTTTAGGACTAGTTCATTAAATGACTACAGTGCATCAGTAATGTCTCACCGTAGAATGTGCTGCAGTATTGATTCACATTTATCAGTGATTTATTAAATAGAAACATGACTTGTGTCCATTGCTGCTGAGAAGGTCAGATGAACGTCAATAATAAAAGGCTCTTTGGGAGACATTAAATCCATCACGACAAGCCGCCCTTTATATGTAAAACACTGATAGTTCGAACCGCAGGTTTTGTTACAGAAGATGTTTACGAAACATTAATATTCCTCAGAGGAAAATGAAGATTTTTAGAGATGTTTAAGCGATATTATGCCATTTAAATTATGCATATTTGACTGTAATTTTGAACTCAATATCCTAATAACGTCAACATGATGCTAAATTCATTGATACATGGAAGATTTTGCTCTTATGACTACCTGCAGAGCTGCATTACAGATAACCCAGATTAAAACAAAGTCAGTCACTGGTGAAATCAGCTTCTATTCTATACATTTATCATGCCGATCCTTTATTTTTGCACCTGTCCTAAACAGAGTGAACCGACCGCCTATATGTCATACAGTGACAAAAGCATTGTCTTGGAGGAAAATCAGGTGGTGACAGACTCCATCGTCTGCACAAACACATTCACAGTCTGTTCGGTGTCTTGTAGCCCGAGCCAGCTGCACAGACGGACAGAAATGCTTGGTTGATTTGCTGGCAGAGGCAGAGGGACTGGCATGAAGCATTTGAATAAATTCATAGCAGAAACAATAAAAAATGTGATTTTTCAGGCATTATTTTTGGTCAAAAGGGGAATTCACACATTACTCAGAGCCAGGCGGAACTTTTTTCAACTCCGCCCATACTAAACTGAAACAGCAGGACTTTTCCTGCAGGGCAGCACACAGCTGGCGATGAACAGAGTTTCTCCAGTTGTTGTTCTTCTGTTTTAAATCAGCATCATGCATATCATCAGAGTGTAAAACATGCATGTTCTTCCCATGCACTGGCAGGTTTCCCTCCAGTTTCAATCTACAGACCAAAAATGTGCATGTTAGGTTAATTGGTAACTCTGAATTTTCCATTAAATGTGACTGATTGTCTCGTTTGTCTCCATGTGGCTCTGGAATGGACTTGTGACCTGTTTAGGGTGAACATTAGCAATAATAAACACTATTTTCTAAACTACTACTTAAAACCAAATTCAAAATAGAAAACATAAAAATGAAACATTCAGCTGCCTCCAAATGATTTTTCCACATCTAGAGTATACAACTATCCAAGTGTGCAAAAGCAAAACTTGTAACACTTTCATACCTTCCACTTTTCTTTTCAATAACCTCATTCTGTGTTCTGGGGTAATAGTTTTTAAACTACATTAAACTAGTTATTAAGGCTCTGCTTATCAGTCTTGTTCTTGAAAATTGATTTCAGTAAAGTATTTTTTATTTCTTGGTTACCATTTTACTCTAAAAGACTGGGTTAAACTAGCTCGCTGTTCCCCAGCCATCTTTTTGAGATGACTTTCATAAGGATATCATTTGGACCAATGGTCCGTTCATTCCTCAGCCTTTTTATATCCAGCTCTCACTCATTTTCTTCATTCATCAGCACCTCAGGTACTCCTCAGCTCTGACCTTTGCCCAGTAGACACACTTAGTACCTTTCTATTTCTCTTTCTTACCATTTGTGCCAGTCTTGCTTTGCTCTTGAACTCTACTGCTTCTAAAAAAAAGTCCAATAAGATAGGATAACGCAATAGGAGACAAGATTTCATGGAGCGCATAGTTCAGTTGGATTTGAGGTAGTTTTACGACTCTTAAAGGCATGGAAATAGGACATTGTAAAGTTTAAATGAAAGAAGCAGCACAAAAATAAGAGGTTTTGAGGGTTTTGTAGCAATGGCACATACCTTTTATTGTAATAAAATACACTACTTTCAAAAAGATAAAGAATCTTTTTTGAAGAACCATCATCAATTAGGAAGAGAAATAATCTATGATAAAATAAAATATAGCCAGGTACATGATATTTGCGTTGCAAAGCCTTAAGATGCTCATTCCTTTCACAAAAAGTTATAAAACTATAAAACAAGTGAATTCAAATCAAAATAGCACATTTCCTGGATGTTTACAATGTTTTTAAAGAGCTTGACAGGTTTTTGCATGAAACCTAGATTATCTTGTCTCAATGTTATCTGTTTCCTTGTGTTTTCTGGCAGTGACAGTCGAGATAAGGACTCTGTTGGGGGCGGTTACACCATGCAGACTTCTGGGAGTATGTTTGGTGTCACCATCACGCTGCAGAATGAATCCTGGGACTCGATCAAACACCTTCTTTCTTGTAGTATGTGAAAAGTCGGCACAAATTCTATACTGTCTCAAATATGTAGATATGTTTTTGCAAACACAGATGCCAGGGGAAATATTTACTTTATCTAACAGCGACTTTACATGTCAACTCTTCTAAAAGGAACCAGAACCATATATATATATATATATATATATATATTCAGCTTCAGTTATTTTATTGAAAACAATAATAAAAAAAGCAGCGGACGGGTTTTTGCGGCATTAGCGTTAGAAGAAAGAAGATTAGCAGGGACAGACAATTTGAAACTGCAGCCAGAGTCATGCTAAGACCAGTACAACAATCATATCATGGAAGATGATGAAGATGGTGCTGCAGATAATGATTGTGATAAAGCTAGTCCAAGTCACAGCAGGTGTCTGGGGTTCCACTGCAGATAATGAGACGCTGTAATGAAAGGAGTCAAGAAGAGAAAAACTAAATGAAAAAAATACCCAACTTGGATTATTTGACCCCTGGACAATTTTTTATAGTTCCAAAATAAAAGCAGTTGGGGATATCATTGCAAGACTTTATACTTTATAGTTTTGACTGAGCATAAAAAGTAACCGTTATAACAAATAACGTAATAAAATATACTGGCTTAAAGCAACATTAGTGACATTTTCTATAATTTTAAAAACTTTTTATACTAGAAGAATCCTACCTGCAGTGCATGTTTGTGTCTGCTTGCATATTAAAATGGGAATATAAAAAGGTGCCTCGTGTTCGTTCCGTTCCACATTACTCATCATATACACAGAAACAAACATTTTGCCATGTTGATAATTAAAGTAGTAATTTAGATCAAATGATAATATTTCAGTAAATCTAATAAAAACTTTGCTTTTGTTTTTGTCTGAACCTCCTAAGTATTAAATTTGCATAAAAACTAAAGCAATTTGCAAGCAGGGATTTGGGTGGATTCTTGCAAAAACTAATTTATTCTTACTGGCTGGGGTGTTAAAAACTTTTTTTTAAGCTTTGACAAAACAAAACAAATACAAATAGGTACAAACCATGCTCAACATCCAGCTTTCCAAGTTTGTTAGTCCCTGACTTGATTTTCTAACTCCCCGTTCTGTATTCAATAGCCAGAAATTCACCGTCAACATCTTGTCTGGCAAAAGTGCACGTCTCACCGGGAACACCGAGTGTCTGAAAGGAAATGGCCGTCAACAAACGTGAAAAATTCAGACAACTGTGACATCCATTGTTCTTGAGAGCGTGGTACTCAGAGTTAGGCTCGCTCCTTTTCCACACTTCCATTATTTGTGTGGAAGAGAGCAGAAAAATAATGCTGTAAAAAGAAAAGAAAAGAAATGGCATCTCTCTCCGAGCCGACTCATGTCAGTGATTGATGATGGACTGTGGTTATAATGGACCTCATTCAGTGTTGTCTTTTCTTGACTTACAAGGATGAGAAATGTTAATGATAGTGGGAAGAGGGGACACGAGGACTTTCAACAGATTCTTAAATATAAGAAATAAAAAGTGCAGCCTTTAATGCTTCAGCAATGGAAGAATTTGACAACTGAACAGCGACAGGAACGATTGGTTTTCCCATCAGGTGAAAGAGATTTGTATGTGAAACTTCACACTGCGGTGAGGAAAACATAATGAGTTGCCAAAATTTGGTCTGTTCTAAATGCATTATGCATGCAGTGTGTGTGTGTG
>JAVKLF010000047.1:8413465-8430598 GCA_034783495.1 Millerichthys robustus
ACACACACACACACCGCCCAGAGTGTATTGGTCTTATCAGCGGTCCCTGTGAGTTAGGGGAGGCATTTAATCAGGGTCTCTGTGCAGCTCTTGGCATCAAACTGATTCCACCATCGCCCCCTCTCCTCCTTCCCTCCTCACCCCATGCCTTTCATTCACCCCCCTCCCCATTACACTGACAAGTCAAGTTGGCTAAATATCACCCATCCATAAAATTCTGTTCTATAAAAAGTTAAAACTGGATCACCGGAGGCTTAAAAATACTTTTGCACTCATTTACCAACTTTTCTAGCTACTTTGGGGAAGAAAATTCTACCAGTAAAGCCACTTCTGTGACAGACCAATTTGAGCTTTTGTCTGGTAAATGACAAATGGTTTCGGTAACCAATGAGACTAAAGGTTTAGGGCAAGATTTTTGTTTTCATTGCAGAATCATAAAAAAAAAACATTTCTGTAATCCAGTTTTGTGATGACATTGAGTCGATCTTCGGTGTATGAAATCAATAGAAGCAGAGTGAGCACAATCCTTCACACAACTCTAATGGTGTTGTCTCCATCAAATGGTCAGTTCTTTGGTTGGCTGAGGAGGCATCAAGTATTTTCAAGAGGTTTTCACATAAAAAAGTAGGTTTTTTTTTATCATGTTAAAAGCATGCCATAATGATCGGACTTTCCTTTTCTGTTCCAAGCATGAGGTAATAAACTGCAGTGGGTATTGAAAGATGCTTCTTCAGGTGATCCAATAACAGTCTCTGCAGCACTTTTGTGATTTATAATTGTAGAGCGACTGGTCGATGGTCATGTGAAACTAATGGATTAGATCTGTTTGTTTGAATGTTCTTGGGCTACCTGAATGTGGCACAATATTATTCCGGCAAGGCTTCACAGTGATGCAGTAAGGTCTTACTTTCTACTTTTCCTGAGTCAAGTTAGTTTTATCTATACATTTGGAAAACCTTAAAACAAAGAACAAAAGAAGAGATTTTAAAATAGGCGAGTTCAGTCCACTCCAGCATGCGTCTTGTCCAATGTTCTTAGCTATAAAAATAGCATGAAGCATTTCTGCACTGTCTTCAACTACAAATAGCTTACCATCTTAAAGCTTTCAGCAGAAGGGACCCACTGCCCATTCCTTTACTCGTCAAGTTCAAACAGAAACCTGGAGATCTAAAGCAGCTAGACATTAGCACAATAAACAACTGTTAGCTCCAATTAGCTTGATTTAGACCAAAACAAAAAAACCCTAGCATACAGTATATGTTCAAACAAATGTGTGATTTCATTTATTTGTTATTTTAGAGTCAAATACTCTCCATGAGAAGCCCCACCCCAGGTTTTTGTTGATTGGTTACTCTTCTCTGTTTTTGTTTGCTTCATGGTGGTAAGCCATTGCCTTTCAGAGGAATGGTGAGCCCCCACCAGCATACAAGAAGCCCATTTGTGATAAGAAGGAGATTCTGATCTGCCCTGGATGGTGTGGGAACTGTGGGAACTGCCATTTGGTCAAACAAGCTGTGATTAGGTTGAACCGTTGCTCAATATGCCGAAAGGAAAGCAACCTGAACTGAGAAACATTTCTGATGTGGATTCATACAAACTGAATAAATCAAAGACTATCAGATCTCTTTCTTCCAAGTTAATGATCTGATAATTGATTATATTAATTTATTTTGTCTCACAGAAGCCTGGTTACAACAGGATTTTGTTAATATAAATGAATCCACTCCTAATTATTAAAATTTTTATGTTTTCTTTTTATGATTTTCATAATCTTTATTAATCAAAATCCTTATTCTTATATCTTTACAATAATGGCAATATTCTGCAGTGAATGTCTTCTTTCTGGGATTAGCATACTTGCCACCTACGCAGAACCTTCACCTGGCAACAGCCCCCCCTCACAGTAGCGGTTATAGATTTGATACAGTTATATTTGTTTTTTTGATTTTGTTCAACTAGTAGTATAATTGTGCAGAAATGTTTCTTTGATTGCTTCATGTTGTCGTAAGTTTGATTTATGCAGAATAAACCAAACAGGTTTCTGGTAAAATTTCTCTTTCTTCTAATTATATATGTGTCACACAGCGCTGTGTGTTTAATTCAAAAACAACCAAAGCAACAGTGATCGCAGCTAGAATTTGTCTCCAGCAGAAGACTGCATAAAATGACACAACCACTGAAAAGTGAGAGCCAGCTGTCACACTCCGCAGAGGAGCTCAGTTGGTAATAGTGTAAATTTCCATGCACGTATTGAGGTTGAGGATTTTCTTGGGCCAGTGAAAAACCTTGAGGGGAAAGGATAAAGCTTAGAGTCCCCTGATGAGATTTATCCTATCCTTACAGGAAAAGTCCACCTTAGAAGATGGCTATAGGGAGGTGAGTGTTTATTTTTTATTATTAAAAAGATTTAGCTTTTTTTTTTTACTTGAATGACAATCAGCTTCTGAAGTCATTTTTAAACCTGCTCTCAGAGTATAAAATACTTATTTAGTAGGCCTACTTGCTGTCTCAGAAGTCCTCTTTGTGCTTTTGAGTCGAAGTTCTGATTCTATAAAAGTGGGCATTATGAGGATGGTCTCAGGTCATTCTGGAAAGGATGCATAGTTCAGATATTTCTAAAGTATGTTTTTGGTAAGGTCATAAAAAAATTAAAATTATACCTGTTGTAACTTAGTCCTCAAAATGAATGAAGTTTTGATCTTTAAAACTATTACTGTCAAACAATGCTTAAACTGATTTTTTCCCCCTCTACATTTTGTGTAGTCCAGAACAGCATCAGCACCAAAAAAACGACGGAAAAACCCCCCAAAACAGAATCATTTTAAATGGGCTCCTTTTTCCAGCAGCAGAACGAAGTGTTTCTGAGGATGATTGACAGGCGTTAGGCCACGCCCCTTTGATTTGGGCTTTTTGTTTTAGCCCAAAGCTTTACTTTGTTTATTACGGAACACAGACTGTATGCAGACTGCACACACAACAGTGGTGAGCATTATCATCATTTCTACGGTTTTTCTCTTTAAAGGAAAAAATGAAATGCTGGGGCTAGCGTGTGTTAGCATTTATTTATTCCCCTGCTGTGATGTGCAGAAAAGTCAAAGTAAAGTTGTGGAGCAGTACGCCTTTCAATGTGGCTTTTATTTCCTGGCTGAGAACTATCTTCAGAGATGGTTTTTGTTTTATATAAACATCGTTTTCTAAACGGGATGAATTTTTTTCCACCGACTGTCGGGAAAAGTCGGCCTTTTTTTAAAAAAAATGTAAGCACTTCTCAAAATAACATAACACGTTTTGTTTCGCTTTTTAATATTTACTTGGCTGCTTCTGTGGTTATTTACCTGTAAATTTAATTGTGTCAAGATGTTTGTAATGTGTTTCAAATCGGTTAGTGTCGAACGTTTTCTGACTTTGTGAGAATTGTTTAACCATTCTTGTTGAAAGGCTTAAAAAGGGGATACATTTGGCTTTAAAGCTTGTTTGACAAATACAGGCGCTTTTGTCGTTGAAGTGAAATTTATTGGATTTTTGAAAAATCCCAGGCACCACTGAAGCAGGTGATATGAGGATTGATTACAAAGTGAAGGCAGCTGTGATGATTACAGATGAACAGCAGGTGTGTTTGACAAGCAGAGACAGTATTTGAGCGAAAACAAAAACTGTTAAGAACCGAAAACTGGTATGCTGATAATCTGAAAACAAAACGTGTTCTGTTTGTTTATTTGTTTTAATTGTTGTTTCCATTCTAATCACTTCAAGTTTAAAACTAGAGTTGATGTTCTAAATACACAGCTGTATTTTTAGAATTCAACTTCTTTGCCTACCTGGTGAGTTGAAAACAGGTGCTAAAGGTTGGAAAATATTTGCCCTTGCAGCTTGAATGCAGGAATGGTTAATAAAAGCCAACCAGATTGAAAAAAAAACAACAACTTACTGTTTGACTGGCATGGTGCATGTGTCTCCTTGATAAACCAACTTTATAATTAGTTTAGTGTCAAAAACCCCTTTTTAAAATCAAAGGTTCTTAACTGATATCTCTGCACACCTGCAGACCCATTTCCTCTCTGCTATTTTGATTTGACACCAGAATGTCTCCAAATAAACAAAATCCACTTCTGTCAATTTAGTATCTTTGAAAACGACATAAAAGCTTGCACATCTTGATATTGTGCTGTCAGATTGAGAAACTGTACACGTCAAATCTGCCATCTGAACAACGGCAAAAGGTACACACATCAATGTACCCAAAGATTGATGGCTTCATTTCTATAGTTTTTTTGTTTTCTTTACAGTGCATAGTCTAAAACTGAACCCCATAGTTGGTGAGGTCGAGGTAAACGTTATAAATTAAAAACCTGGTTTTGGTATTGATTGTGTTGGTTCTGCTTATGTTTCCAGCTCCTGTTTGTCTTTGGATCTTTTTTTTTTTGCACTTTGTTGACGATGATGCTCTGTTGGAAAAAATCTTGGAATGCTGATGATCTGATAATTTAAAAGAATGTTTGGGCTTCAGATATTTTTTAAATGTTGTTTGAGACTTCTGTGCCTCAGCAATATATGGGATTAATGGAAATTCTCTGTGGGTTTTAGTTTTGAGAAAGAAGGATCCTTACATTTCTGAAACTGCTTTTGTGCTGGTTATCACTCGCTGGTGAAGGTGTGTTTTTTATTTTTGATTTTGTCTGTATGTGTTTGTCTACATTGTTGCCAAATATATTTGAATGAACTTCTCAGAAGTAACCGCTAGGTGTACATCTACAACTGCTGAAACTTTTGGCATAAATCTGAGATGGACAACCACATCAAAGCAATCTTAGCAAACACAAAATGGCTAAAACTCAATCAATTTTACGGATATTGTACCAATATTTGGTGTGGCAATAGCTGATAGTCTTTCCCAACACGTACTCTAAGCTTGAAGAGATTATGGGGTATATCACAATATTAGAAGAGATTAAACGTAATGTTTGTTTTAAAAATAATGTGATCTTAATCCAAAAGTGTAGCATGAAAAACAGTTGGCATTTTGCCTTCCTTCAGAAAGTGTTTGCTTAATTTAAAATGAATATTTAACTAGTTGATAACCAAAGTTTTAATTGCTTCAGTCTCTCCTTTTTTATTGGTTAATCAATTGATGATCACAGTCGGTAAAGATGAACTTTGGCTACAACCCCGTTGCACGCTCCGGAGCCATGCCCTGCAGATCACCAGATCAGCAGCTTTGCTCCCACAATAAGGTGACAGCATTTAATTTGGCACCTGAGTGCTGTGTGCAAGCACCGCTGCCAGTTCCGGGGCAGTATGTCAACCCTGCACACTGCGTGGAGGAATTAGCTCACTGGGCTGGCACTGGCAGGTGTTGCAAGTGTGACATTTTTATGCAAAGACCTACCCAAAAATAGAGTTTACTGGTTGGAGTTAATAACGGTTGAGTCCGATTCCCTGTCAGGTACTCGCATGGATGTGTTACAAACATGTCAATTACTAAAACGCTTGTGTTTTTTTCCAAAGTTTGACAGCTTCTAGGTGAGTATTTGGAATTAGCAGTAGAAACTGAAGCTGCATGGTGGGCAGTAAAAAGTTTACCCCTAAAGTTTCTAGCCTATATCCTGTTTGCTGTAAGGTGTCATGATTTGCTTGGCTCAGGTGTCATGGCACCCAAACTACAAGTGTCCTCTTCATAGACACACTTTGCACAAGTGCACACACACAGACTCACTACTGGACAAGAATGCAATCTAGAAGAGGTGTTTTGGTTTCCTGACAATTTTCCAGTTTGAGTGGAATAAAAAAAAAGCTACCTAATGCAAATATTATTTTTTTTTACATTGGCTTTTCATTGCATACAGGTGGAGACTCTCACTTATTAAATGTGTATTCAACCAATTCTCCATTTTATTGATTTAATTCAACAATTATTCTAGTTGGTTCAAAAAGTTTAAGACTTGAATCTTAATGTAAAAACTTATTTCCTAATACACAGTCTGGCCTTGCCACAACAGAATAAAAAATACAATATATTCATGCCGGGAGGAACAGAAATGGAAAAAATCTAGACATTCATAATGCACATGCCCGAGGGAAAGTAGCATTGGCTAACATTTTGACTTCTAATACACCAGAGGTAACAATGCATGCAAATGGACTCTAGAGCAGAAGGCACTTTCTTAAATTGTGGATATCTTATTGTGGAGCACATTTTCTTTCAACAACGCCAAGTAAAGAGTGTAGCTGTGTGGCTTCTGTTTGTGTTGCTAAACACTAAAGTTCCTACTACATGTTCACCCATTGAGCTAAAAATAAAAGCATCGAGCAAATTTAGACTATAGCTTCTACGACATTACAGATTAAATCAACCACATGGAAAGTGATGTGAGATTTATAGCCTTCTGCGGCGTTGTGTGACTGTAAAATAATTGAGCAGCAGAGAGGTGAGGGCTATCTGACTGATCAGCCATAGTTACCGGTGGCAGCACAATCTGTCATGGTTAACATTGACTTTCACCATGTTAACCGTGGGGCGTGCCTCATTATTCATCCCCTCATGTGTGAATGGAAACATGTGGCTGCATCAACTCTACAATTCAACACGCACAGATGACAAATGAAGATGATGAAGTAACAGAACTGTATTTATTTCTTTAGAAAAGCTCATCAGGATCTGTTGCCACAACTGATGTAAATGCAGTCGCCAAACTCTAATCTCTTTATTTAGGAAAAAATCTTCTTAAGTAACAAACATTTTAATAAGTTGTGTTGATAGAATGGAAACTACATCAGTTCACAGACTGTGATGCAGTTTCTGTGACAAGCATTCTAAAACAAATTTCCTAATTGTATTAAGAAACACATTTTTTCAACAGAAAACATGTCAGACTGCAATTTGTATGAATATAAAAATATTTTTAAAAGCAAAACAAACTAACTATATAGTGGATATTGATGTTGAATTCTATAGGTTGAAAAGACCTAATTGGGTAAATATTCTGCAGTTTCCCTTACATGAAAAGGAACGTTACTGTCCAAGTATTTTTATTTACTCATCATTCTGTACTTCTATGTCAAGTTAGACTTTGCTGTTGTGTTTTGTACTTTATCTAACTTTCTGGATCCAAGAAAATCAATTTTGAAATAAATTATGGAGGCAAAATGTTTTGGTCACATCAGAATTTACCCTGATTTTTATACAAACAGATTTCTTGTTTACAAATGAACACACACATATTGGAAAATAAATTTGAAATAGATTTGAAATAAAAACCTTTTACCTTAAAGGTAATCGAATTGTTAACATAGCTATATTTCTCAGCTGCTAATCAAACAGAGAAAACATTATACAGGGAGAACAATCATACTGTTACTAAAAAGCTTTCAAATACTAAAATTGGTACATTATGCTGTTTGATCACTGGTTGTATTTTAAAAATCTGAATGTTGGTAAAATCTTCTGAGCTGCAGTGTTGAGCGACAGCTGGCAAGCTGCTTTTTATTTCCACGTAATGCATAATCAAACAGCTGATTTTTTTTATTTATTTTTTTCATATGTACAGTCTAACATTCGTAGTGACAAAATGAGAGGCCTTTGGCTCTTAGCAACCCTCCACATCTTGTCGACAAAGGACACTCGTGAATGTTACTAAGATGAGCGGCTAAGAGAACCCGTCGACACCAGGAAACGTTTTAGGCCCATTCAGTTTAACAGAGCGACATGTTTTTTTTTTTGGCAGAAACTTGTCAGCCTGCTGCATTCGACATTTTGATGTGGTGTATTTTAATTTAGTTGGATTTTATTTTCATACAGCCAATCTACATGGAAATGAATTGGTATTAGATTCAGTAAAACAAATAGAAGGAAAAAAAATCCCTGAGACTGAATCTTTTATGATTTGGGAAAGAAAAATGATTTAAAGAAACAGCAGTTAATTAAGGCTATATTGCTGTAACAAGTTCTCACCTGTGTGAGGCACACCAGCACTTTCTCACTACAGTGCTGCTTCTTCAACGGTATTTTCTTTACTTTTGCCTTTACTTCTTTGTTCTTTTTCCTCCATCTCTTTATCTCCTATGTATTTTTCTGAGCTCAGTAATTTCACCTGTCTGTTCATAAACTTTGCCCCACATTGCTCATATTCTCCGTTTTGCTTCCAGGATGGCACAACAAATCGATAACATAAAATTCTTTCTGCAGTCCAAATTTGATGTTATTGTGCCTCCAAAAAGCTCAGCGGCGCTAGACTGATTACGTTTAGAAAGCCAAAGTCCTTGGAGGCAGATGAGAGCGATTCTCACAGATTGCTTCATTCATCCGGCAACAGTTCGGGTCACACAACAAGTGTTACTTTTGTTGACATTAATGTGTCGGAGCTTAATGTTGCCACTTCTTATTGTAGCTGTGGTGCTGCATTCAAAGGCTCGTGAAAACATTAACATTCAACCTGAATGCAATCAAATGACCCTGCACTGGAGTAGAAAGCAAACTGTAGAGTTAATTGGATATTGTCAGAAGTGGGAATTCTTCCTGAATGGCACTTATTTTAAGAAGCTGCTATATGACCTCAAAGGCACGGGACAACACCTCACCATAAAAAATTCCTTTAAAATTTATTAACTGCAGATGTTTTAGATTGTGGTAATATAGCAACAGAAATCATATTTTAGCTGATAATATTTAAAAACTAAATTGATCTCTGTTTTTCAGCACGTTGCTGTTCTGAAGACTTTTCTTCTGTTTTTATCTTAACCAACAAAACATTTCTTGTTTTCAATTTTCTTATTTCTTCAGTTAGTTTGTTCTTAGTTTGTTTTTTGTATCATTTTATTGATGCACAAGATTTTTCTCTGCTTGCGTTTGTAATTGGCCTTCTGGTTTTGCAAAGTAATTCATTAGTACACTTTGGGTAATATATAGTATAAACACACATGGATGACATTATTCTAACATGCATATTTTGAATATTAAGCAACTAAACAAAATGGCTGAGGAAAGGTTTAAGTTATATAAAGCCAAATATGTCCGTTAAGACTTTTGTCTAGGATATAAGCTGCTTTATTTCTGCTTTATCGCTTACTTGCCATCTTTGTGCTTAATTGTTCGTTCGGCTGGTCTCTTCTGGAGGAGTCGCCACAGAGAACAAATTCTGCACAATAGATTTAGGGGCTCAAACCCACAGCTTCAGGATGTAGTGTTTTTCCATCTAAGAGTAATCGGTAGAACAAGTGGAGTTTGGGATGCATCTTGCTCAGACCCACATGCGCTGACTGTCTCAGTGAGATTGGCAGAAGAAGATGGGCAACACGCCCAGTCATTAGCTTATTGGACAGTCTGGTCAACACAACTGCATGTGTCAGAGTGTGAGCAGGAATTTGGTCCGTCTTAAGCTGCAAAGTGTGAGCATTTAGTGCAGATTGCATTTCAAACAGAAACGTTTTAATCCAGCAGCGTGTTTGTTTGTTCTCAACATGAATTTACATCATCTAGTTTATCTTGACTGGATGCAAACTTTCAGTTTAAAAAGCAAACGGTTTAATCAAAATGTTTAACTAGATACTTTTCTACTTGTTCTACAACACCTGCCTCACTTTAAATATCTTCATGCTTCATAAATGATTGTTTTCAGAAAACTGAGACTAAAGATAAAACATGTTCATGTAAGGTAATAAAGTTTTTATAGTATGGAAATGAAAAAGAAGAGGGAAAAAAGGCCTTGAATTCCTTTAAAAGGAATGTATGGTCTTTCATGCCAGAGTTTTAAAATAAAAACTGTTTTGGTCAAACCTTTAAAATAATGTTAGCAGAGATTTCAAACTCAAAGTATGTGTTGTGAATAATTCTCACAAATCTGTTATTGGTTATGCACTTTCAGTCATTATTTTCTGAAAATGTAAAAAAAAAATGCATCTAGTGCTTCATGATTTTTTTTTTGCCAACAAAAAAAAACAGGGTGGACTCTTAAATGTTTAAAACTTTAGCTCTAACAAAGAGTTTCAGCAATCAGTAGCACTCACATGTATCGTGACTATTTGTTACAACCATACCAAATGTTAGCACAATATTTGTTAAATTGACTGAGTTAAAGCCTTTTTGTGTTTTCTAAGGCAACAATTTTAACTCCACAAGTTAATTAGTTTTAGAGATCCAGTGGTTTCTCTATAGTTGCTTTATTTTTTTTGCCTTTTGGTGGCAGTTGTCTACTTCCACTTAAGATTGTTACTTAAATTCTTTTTTCAGCTGCCTTTGCAAAGTTTCTCTGTCTAGTGTTTTTCCTTTTTAAATTTTAACTTTATATTTGCTCATCTGTCTTCTTTCAGCTGCTTTTGTGTCTCTGTTATGTTTTGATACTAACCTCACGCTAGTTACTATACCTTCTATTTTCTGCCCTGTGTTCCCTACAGATTGGTAAAAAGTTGTTTATGTTCAGTACAACCAGTGCAGGCTACAAACACAACCTTTTACTTCTTATTGTATGTCAAGGATTTCCTCTGTGTTCAGTTTCACTTCATTTCTTCTGATGCAGTCACTTTTTCAGACCTTTATTCATCGTCTGATTGACCTCACTCTCTCTGTTTCCGTTGTATTTCAATGTTTCTATCTCCTTCTCAGTATGTTTGCCTCTTTTGTTTGTTGTGTTTCTGCTCCCTCCCTGGAGGAATCAAAAGTTTTTGAAGTTCTCTTGGAGCAGAAGCGCCTTCAGCCCTCATACACTTTACCCCAGTTACTGACGCTCGCAGCGTGGTCGGCAGTTGTTTGCAACCGTGCGGTTAACTTTATAAGAGAATAAAATATGAGACAGTCACTCTGCCCGACACACAAACTGTCTCACTGTTGTGATTGTCAACTGATCCTGACTGGGACCAGTTCTGCAATGATGGCAACTGGCGAGTTATGAAGATGGATAATTTATGCATTATTTTTGATTTTCTTAGATGCTGTACAGGTACCTGACACCATGACATAGATTTATAATAGAAATCTGAATGACCTCATCATCATTATGCCTCATAAAAAAGAATGTAGGAACAAATGTAAGATCTATGTTTGGAGAATCAGTGCTATGAGGTTGTCACGGCTGATAAAATAATAATTATTTGACTGAAATGACCTAAAAAATGACCAGTTTCCCATTAACACAGTTTTTGTATGGCTGCTTGATTGCAAAAAGGACATCTGATCAAATATTGAACCAGTCAGTTTCAGATGTCTGTCATGGATATTTTGACCATTTTCTTGGTACACACAGTCCTGCTGTTTCTTATGGGGACCTATGCCAAGGAGAAATACCATTGTTGGGTTAGGGGCTATGTTTAGTACAAAGGTTTAGGTTTAGGGTCGGGTACATCCTGAGGTGGTTAGGGTTAGGGTAATGGGTCAGGTTTGGACTATAGAAAAGATTGTTAAATGAATGGAAGTCAATGCAAAGTCCCCATGAGGATAAAGTAAAGGTGTGTGTGTGTGTGTGTGTGTGTGTGTGTGTGTGTGTTCATTTGTTTGAAGTTTTTCAAAATATCACATAAACCACAGAATGTATTTTAATGGAACATAGTTAATTTTATTGAACAATATTCAATGTTCTATGTTTTTATGCAATTGAAGAACACTGAACATTATTCTGAACATTGTTCAGTGTTCTTCTGGCTGCATTATATATGCAAGCTCCCTTTAGAAGTGGAGGAGCCAAATGGCATGCTGACTGCTTGAAAACAAGTGGTTGGAGGATGAAATAAAAATAAACAGCGATATGTTGACGAGAATGTATGCTGTAATGGGGCTCCAGTGTTTAGATCACTTTACAGAAGCCTTTACAGAACTAAGAGGTCACATGTCTTTACAAATGAAGTAAATCACTGACTGTGTTACTTTGGTTGCACAAGTTGGGGACAGTGACAACTTCGGTGTTTGGACTTCGTTCAAATTGAACTGAAACCATTTGCTTTGCATTAGCTGCTAGCTGTACATTGTGGTATTTCACCATCTCTGCTCGAAGATTCATCACATTATCTTATTATTTGACTCTGGCGTGGTAGAGTTTTCCAACCTTCTTTAATTTGAAATTTAAAGTCTGTAGTTCTTATTTTTTCATGTGGCTTGAAAATCTCTGAAAAGCCAACACAAATTGTTTGGAGTCACACGCTTGTCTTTGTTTCCTGGCCAATTCTACTTTATTGAAACAGATTACTGAAATTAAGGTTTGTTTAAAACTCTTCATCCGGTCTAACATTAATTAGGACTGCCTAAACATCTACAAGATGATGATTCATAAAAATAATTGTCACAAGAAAATAAATTACCATCTGGTTTTCTCTAACAGAATGATCATCTATGTAGTGTCAAAGGACCTATCCGTTTCCTTTCCAGGCGTTTCCTGGCGTTCGGAGCATGCTGACATCACACGTAAGAAGTGTTGTCTTCAAATGAAGCTCACGGTTTGAAACCACGTGACTGCAAGACTTCTCTTCAGGGGTTTTGGTGGAATATCACAATTACATTTTCATTGTGAGCCAACTCAATCTCTCTTCAAGAGAGGGCAACAGTAATCTGACTCTGCCGCAGTAATGTCCATCATGGGAGCTGGGTGAGTCAGCTCTAATTAAACAGGCGACCCATTTCATGGAAAAGGAAGTGGCTAATGTTGTGTTTTTTGAATTAATCATCCTGAGCAGAGTCTGAGTTAAGGTGTTATTTGTGCAAGGTTTTGTTAAAAGTAAGTACTTTTATAATGGAAATGAGTTTGTGAAAACTGTAATAGGAGACGGTGCTGCATTCTAAGTTAGTGACTTGTGTGAATGTGAAAAAGAGAATTGTGTGTGTGTGTGTGTGGGTTTTACTCTTTATGTGACGTATGCTGTGTGTCAGTGGAGCTTATTTATTATTTCCTCAAAGCCATCCGTTAAGATAAAGAATCCTATGTGTATGTACTGCATGCTACTTTACAATTCTGCCTGCTATGGAAACTACAGGAGATTCATGTAAAGGTGTTTTTTTTTGCTTTTTGTTCCAATAAACATTGGAAACGAGAGATTTTTAGAATATCATTCTCAGAGGCCTTAGATTTATGAGATTTTGATGTTGTGCTTCTTTGCCTTTGCATCACGAGTGAAATTGAGACACCCTTTTTTTAGCTTAGACTTGCTAAAATGTATGGGGGAAGGGGTGAAATAGGATTTGGCCTTACTCAGTTTTATTCCTCAGATTGATTTTCTTGGTTGAATAAGAGAAAATGTGCAGTACACACATACAAACAGGAAATGAACTCATATGGAGTCTGTGCTGAGGACCTGAGGATGTTTTCTCTTGTGCTTCTTCTAAACTCACTTTTGTTTGTAATTTCTATGAAAATGAGTAAATGACCAGTCATAATGCGAAATGGGTTTGAGCCCCAAGCAATCAAATATCAATTTATACACACTCGGAGAGCATAAGCATGTTGCCTGAACTTCACAGAAACCTTCAATTTCTCTTGCTTGCTGCCCCTGAAAGACACAATTATTTAAATCCTAAATGATGAACATGTAGAAAAGCTCCCCATGCACTCATGCATGCATAAGCGCACGTCAGCTAAATGAATTTTTCTCACGCTCTCTCCTCCGTATAGCATTTCAAATGTGGCAGATTTTGCACTGCAAGATCTGAGATGTTGCTGGCACCTCTGGCATTTTACTATGCACTTAATATTTCGCTCTCTATCATCATCCACAGGTTTCTATATTTTTCATTTTGCTGGCTGTGAAACAATAATTTGCTTTGATGCATGAGCACAAAGGCTGATCAAAGACTTTGGATTGTAGTCTGCAGTGCAGCCTCAAAATGAATATTAAATGCCATCAGTGCTTTAGTTTGAGAGGGCATCTCACCATAGGAATGTAGTGTTTTTGAAACTGTCAATATGGAAAACTTTGGTTTTTTACATCTGTAGAGACAAAGTGGAGACGGCTGAGATGCATCAAACATGAGCAATTGTTAGAAATGAATGTGTGCGAGTATTTTCTGTGTGAGTTGCCTCTATGGGAGCGTGGAAAAATTGAGGCCACTGGACGTTTTAATGCTTTTACTTTCAATTTAGCACAGCTAGAAAGGGGGTTAACGACTGAGACTAACCTGCATTCATGTGTCTCTCCCCCTCCCTGCACAGCTGGATGCTTGGTGAAGCATGGTGGTGAAGATGGTTAAAATGTGCCTAATGGGGCCACTGTCATGGGGCCAAGTCAGATGGATGAATGTGATGAGGTCGGGAGTCCTTCATCTGCTGCTACTATCAACCTGCCTTGGCCAGGACACCGAAGGTAAAAGGAGTCTCTTTTTTATTACTGTAACAGCCAATACATGTACTTTTCTCTCTAAGAAGATGGAACTTAACTCTAAACTACAGATGTTCAAACGGCCAAGTTTCAATTCCTTAATAGAAGATTTAAATAACATTCTATTGAGAAACCCATTACATATTTTAAATTCATTGTCTTCAAAATTATCTATATTCATCTCAATTGTTTTATCATTTTCTGAGCTTATTGAATTCATTCAGCTCTTTTATCATTTTAACCGGAGAGCCTTCTTTTACTTTAATCCAAACATTACCATTACAAAGTTGCTGAAATATTTCCTCAGTCTTGTCTCACGGGCAATATTTCCATTTTTCTTTAAGTGTTCATTGATGTAAACACAAGTGCCTTTAAGCTTGCATTAACAAGTTATTTTTTAGTTTCCTGCTGATGAATCTGATAACAATAGAAAGTTTAAACTTTTCTGATCTCTTAGTTTGCTCCAGGGTTTGGTGCCAACTCCCTGGCTGGTATTTCTGCTGTGTGGAAACAACTGTGGAAAAAAATAAGAAAATGGTTATATTTTCTTTGTTAAATCTTTTTTTAGCATTAGTTTAACATTTATGCTGCCTCATATTTTAGAAACAAGCATTAATTGTTTCATTGGAAATGGATCTCTATACTTTATTTGGAAATGCGATGTTCACTTTATTGCTGTTTTTATAAATGAATTTGGAAGAGAAGTCACTGAAGGTTCAAAACAAATGACTTGTGATCATCCTGATAAAACACATTGCTGAGTTTATACAAACTAGAACTATTATAAGTGAGCAGATTTACCATAATAGGTAAATTAAAAATGGTAATTTATACTTCCAAATCTGAATTGAGAAGTTTAATAAAAGCTAAAACTTATTCATGTTCCCATCTTTAAATAAAAGTAAATACACTTACACATATTTTTGTCTCTACAAATACTATAAACTTTTTTTACAGACTTGTATGGAGAACTTTGCTCTTTTCTGTCTGTCTCAGTTGTTTTTGTCTCTTTATGTGATCTCACACTGACTTGATGAAGTTGTGATCAGGACTCTGCAGGGGCCACACCATCTGCTGCAGGACTCCTTTTTGTCTCTGAAGACAGTTCTTTATGACTCTGGCTGAATGTTTGGGGCCAAAGAATGAATTTGGGATGGATCAGACATGTCCCTGATGGTACTGGATGATGGATAAGAATCTGAAAGTTTCTAACACTTAAGCACACCTCTGTGCCTGAGTGCAGCTTCACACCCACAGTGTTGCTGTCCTGCTGGGGCAAATCAGAGCCCAACCTATCATTGTGAAACTATAAAACATTACAAACTAAAAAGTTAGAAATATGATTCAGACTTCACATAATATTTGTGCAGCAAGTTTGCAAAGGGATTAGATTATGCAAATGAAAAACGATCTTCCTTTGGGCGGACAATGTTTTTGCCGTGTGTGTGTTTGTGTGTGTGTGTGTAGTGGTTTATCTGTCGGTTAACAAAATATCACATGAACTAACTTGATATAAAATAGCTGCCAAAGCTAAAGTACTTAAAAAACAAAAAAAAAAATGGTGATAACACATTCAATGTTCTAAATTTTGACCAATCATTTGGTTTGGTAGTAGAGTTGAGACGGTTTCCCTTTACACACCCTGAGCTCTAGAGATGCAATATTGCATGAGATGGCACATATGTTATGGTCACTGTTTTTAGATTTAGTCCAAAACTCTGGCACAGGAAGCAGTGGGTGATGAGCATTACTTTAAGTAATGCTACCCTTCTATATAAATTGTTGTTAAACACAAAGCCTAATATGTTGTGTGGGGTAAATGTTTAAGAAGATTGTACTATTCAATATGACAGTGTTTCTTCTCGCTTTTCTCTGAGTTGTAGTCCATTGCATCATCTAATGTACAGAAGCTAATGAATATTTTAAATAAAAAAAACCCTCAACGTTTGTTTTTCCCCCCTGAATTGGAGGCGAGCTGAAACAACTTCAAACCAAAATTAAATCTTCACTGATGGGAGAGATCAGCGTAATGCTCTCTTGACTTTCTGCTCAATTTATCAAAAAAATTATTTTGCATTTAACCCCTGAGCTTTGAGATTTATCTTCTCGTCATTTATCTGCAGAGGAGCTGCAGTCAAAGGTAAAGAACCGAGTTTTCAGTTTAGAGTGAGTTCATGTGTTCACATCAAATATGTCCGAGAGAAGGCATGTTTATTAGCTGTGAAGTCTCGTCTCAAGTCCTTTCATCCATTAATTTTCTTTAACCGCTTTTGTCATGGTCTGTCTTTTTGTGTATTTTTCTGTAGTAGTTTCTCTGCGTAATCCCTGTGGTTTTTCCATCCTTACCCTCCTGTCAGTCTCTGCTCCAGCCCCACCCTCACTCACCTGTTCCTCATGTGTCTTCTCCAGTTGTTCCCTATGTTGATGTGCCTTCATGTTCAGCCTCCTATCCTCAGTGTTTGTCCGGTCACTGTGCCGTCTTCCCCAGCCAAAGTGGTTGCCCCCCAGTGCTCTTTGTGTTTCTTGTTCCTTAAGTTTTAAGAAGTGTTTTTTTTTAACTGCTTCGTCAGCCCTTTTCTTTTGTAAATTCCTTTTTGTATCAAGTTTTTGTATTTTGCCTGTGCTGTGAGTTCATTGATTCAAACCTCACAGCTTTGTTTTTCTGGGTCACATGTGAACTCCACCTAGATGGCACCAGGAAGAGTGGCAATTCTGAGAGGCGATGGTTCTAACAGTGCTCTGCTGTGCTGCAGCAGGTTCAAAGTCCTAAGATATATGTGTGTGTGTGTGTGTGTGTGTGTGTGTGTGTGTGTGTGTGTGTGTGTGTGTGTGTGTGTGTGTGTGTGT
>JAVKLF010000047.1:8518434-8529554 GCA_034783495.1 Millerichthys robustus
TGTGTGTGTGTGTGTGTGTGTGTGTGTGTGTGTGTGTGTGTGTGTGTGTGTGTGTGTGTGTGTGTGTGCGTGCGTGCTGGTGATGATCTGAAAGAACACTAATAAGCTTAAGTCAACAAATACTTCTATATTTAGTTGTAGTACCAGAAATGACAAAGGTTTTTACTATTAATAAAAATAAAATATTTCACAGTAAAACAAACTACACTGAATTCATCTCATGCAAAAATAATGTTTGACACAGATTAGAGCAGGAAAAGTTTTCTGTTTTTCTAATTGGACGGTAAATCTGTAGCCAAGCGCATGACTCCCAATTTGTATTTTTTACTTTGTTTGTTTGTTTTTTTAACCTGTCCTGTCCGGCATATATGCATTCAGTAAGATTAAACTGAAAACTTTCCCAATGCCTTGACAGTTTTACTCTACAACAGGAGGGTTTGAGATAATCCTCCCGTTGAAGCCTTTATTGATTAAAGTCACCGGACAGCGAAGGCTGAGGGGGAAACAAAAGGAAAGGACAGAAGGGGGGAGGGAGCTGGACAGGTAAAAAAAACACCAGTAACAGCAGCAGGGGAGGCTGTAGCTCCCCCCACCACACAGAGCATCGGCGGGGGGCACGTCGAACCCCAGGAAGGTCCGGCCTCATGACATAGTTTGATTGTGAGATCCTCTTTTCTGTGCCTTATACTGCACAATTGATTGTGTCTCCCAAAAAGAGTAGAGAAGCCACTTTGTGTCTCTGACAGAGACCCCGTCATTATGGCTTTCTTCCTCAGGGGCTGGGCTGTTTCTTGGCTGAACAGGAGAACTGCAGCCCTTTCTCAGCAGCATGTCTAACCAACAGGGGAGAGTTGTGCAGAGAAACATCCACCCTGGGTAGATTCTGTCATCGTCAGTGTGAGAGCAGCCAGACTTCCTGGTTGCATCAGAGAGAGCTGCAAAGACTAGCTTTTTTAACTCTGGGCTGCTCCATAATTGTAGTATATTCAAGAAAGCATATATCAGATTGACTATTGTGTTTCAGGTTTGTTTTTGAAAGTGCAGCTTTCTCCACAAGTACAATAATTTAGGCTACACAGCTTTTCCAACATTCACAATAATTTGTTTTCAACAGACAGCTTTTCTTGCATTTAGTTCTGGAGTAACTCCCAACCCACAGAGAGGTGCAGATCTGTAAAAGGAATATAGTGAGGAAGCAGTCACTACAAAGAGAGTCTAAACATACACTGGCCTTTTGCTGGAGCAAAACCTCGCTGGATTTTAATTAGGAACTATTGAGAGACATTTTTTTTTATTAGTTATGAAAAATCAGCATTGTTACATTTTTGCTTTTGAATAATGACAAGATATTTTGCACAATGTAACTAGTACATTGTTCACATGGTACAAAATACTGTGGTTTTTAGACAATAACACCAGATGAAGAAATGAAGCACAAAGTGACAGAACCTGAATTCTTTTGGAGAAATAAACAGGAACTGCATGAGAGGGAAAAGAAAGATCAATAACAGGAGTGGGAAAATGGTGTGGGATGAAGACACTGGATCTAAAAGGTAGAAAGTGGGGGGTGATATATATATATATGAGTTAGGAAAAAAATAACTAAGTCAATGAGAGAAAGGGCCCCAAACAAAAGAGCATTATTGGAAATGTGTATCACTGATGTTATTTTTCTCCTTCATGCTGCTAAAACTCTGCAAGCTGCCAGTTCTCTTAGATGGAGTCCTGTGACCTATATTCAGTCTGAATGTGAAGTGTGGGGTGTGAATTCATTTCAAACCCCCAGTGCATAAATAAAAGTCAGTGCAGCGCCCCTGTAAGTAAAGTACGACAGGTGTTAATGTTTGTTCTTCTGTTATCAGCATCAGCACAGTTTGCCGTAGTCAGGTAATCAACAATAAGATGTTGTATGAGTAGGAACAAGGTGCTGATAATCACTTGTATTGGAGTTTTAATATAACAAATCCTTTATATAGTGTGTGGATACATGCGTCAGCACAGCTTTAAAAGAGATTGTGAAATACAAAAACAGTCCAGAGGATCAGATTTCAGGTGTAATGGTGTTAGCTTAGCTCCTTCAATCTTGTCCAGTTGCGACTTTGAAGAGGAAAGAGTGAAAGAAATGATTTTAAAAGTTTAGGTTTAGTGGGATTTCAGCTGAAAGTGGGAGCTAAAAGAACGAGGAAGATGAGGGAGCAGGGAGGGATAGGGGAAGAAGCAGTAGGTGATGTGCACGTAGAAATGGAAAGTGGAGGGAGAGAGGGAGAATGAGTTGGATATTGCAGCAGTTTGGGACGATTACAAAACAAGGTCAAAATTGGAGCTGGATTTAATTGTTGAATTGAGTTGAACTCATTTTTAAAGATGTGGCTTATGTTTATTCTTGGTACAGTACATGTACATGTGGAAATCTTTGGGCATCTCATAGTTTGATTATGATTTAGAGAGGTGCAATGAAATTATACAATTGATTTAAAAAATTAATTTTAACCCCCAGCCTTAGTGTAAAAAGCAAATGTTTAAAGAAAAGCAGGAATTTTAAATACCTGTACTACAGGCACATGGTTAGAAAAATATTGAAATGTTTTACCCATGGTGGTATTTTAATCTTGTTTAATAATTTGTCAGCGTTTTAACTGCATTTGCAACATGCAAAGTCCTAATATCACTGGACATTATAGTCATCACAAAAAATAAAAGAACATACCAAGCTGATTACCCATAAAAATACCCCATCTTACTTAATCTGAGCTGTTAAAGAGCAAGAAAAATGCTCAAAAATTGCTTTTGTGATGATTAATAGCACTCTGTATCTGTGTTGTAGACACAATGGGGCTTTTACAGAAGATGTTTTGACATGTCACATTAGGAAGAGCTCATGAGTGGATAATGCAATTAATAGTGTCTGAATAGTTTTTTTTCCTTTGATTTAATACCATGGATGATGGCTCAGTTAGACATCCTCATGTTGAACTGAAAAAGACAAATTAGTTATTTGGTTCATAATATGCAGCCCCAGTTTAAAGCTCCTGAAGTTTTCTCCACACACTACATTTCAATCTGCAGCATATTCATTCAGTGAGCCTCAGGTTTGAATTTACTTAGAGCAGGTGGCCCGCTAAGCAAATGACTGGTCTGGAAGTTAACAAATGCACACTCAACACACACATAATTTATCACATTGTGATGATTTGATAGCCCCACCAGTTGGCTGCCTGCGCTATAATGTTTAGCCAGCTGTGACTGTTGGCCTAATGACTGGACTGGGTTTTCCTAATGGAGCAAAACCTGCTGGAAATTTGAGATTTGCCAGATTCTAAGAAGATCCGTCAGAGCTGTAAGCTCCAATACTGCCTACCACGCACTAAGAGAGGCAGATGGACAAATACCAGGTTGTGTTTATTGTTTCATTTCACTGCTAATGGGACCTTTAAGACAACTTATTCCACATGTGCATCCAAAAATTACATATGCTTAAAACATCTATTCAAAGACTTTTATATGTTTTAACCCATGCGGGCCGTGACTCATTGCCTGTTTTAAAAAAAAAGTCTTGTGGTGGACGTTGAAAAAAGAAAGTAAAAGTACATTTAACTTTTATTGAAAATGACATTTTATATCTAAAAAAAATCTAAATTATCAAAAGCAAAAATCTCTAGTCAATCATCATATTATATTTAGCTGTCATTGAGCCACACTTCTCTGTAATGCTTTAAAATGTGCTCGACTGACTTCTTTCTAAAGATCTTTTAAATGTGATGATGATGATGATGATGGACTAGTAACCTGTCCAAGGTGTATTCAGTATTTCACCTGTTGACTTTTTGGATAGGCACCAGCTCCCTGCTTGCAATCCTGAACAGGATGGGACGGGTGCGCACAAAAATAAAAAATGACTGAGATTGCACTGTCATGGTCACATAAGGGCTGAGCAGAAAAATAATTTATAAGTTTGTAGAAAAATGTTTCGAAGGCCTTCGGAAAGCTTTGTCAACTGTTGATCAGAACCACATTAAAAGAGTCCACGAATGACTGGCTCCTTGGAAGCAAAGCATAAAAATCGAGGGATGGTTTCAAACTTTTGCACTATTTAAAATAAGTTTGAGTGAAACTTTTACGAGAGACCTTTCACAGAATGAAGTGTAAAACATAATCTGTCAGATGAGAAACAAGCGGTTAACAGTCATGTGATCAACGACCACTGCAAACTACTCTATAAATATGAACATTTACTCTCATTTCATTAATCCTCTGAGCCAGTATTCCTTACAATAAATGTTAAAAAACAACATTTTAGGGGTCTGTTTTGCTATTGTTTTTTTTTTTTATTGTCCGTTACTAAAAGGCTAAAATAAATGATAATGTTTGCGTGTGTTTATATAAATGCTTGTTACCAAATTATCTCATATATCACTGGACACATTGTAATGATTGTGGTGCAATGTGAAGAGGATGGACATCTATAACAGAATAACTTTAGCAGTCAAGCCAAAACAAGCTGGCCATCATAACTAATCAACTTTAGCAATAAAATAAATACAGTTTTACTGATCGTAAAATACACAGAGGTAGAGGGCTCATTGCGGTATCATCGACCTGTTTGCTGTGTCTAATGTACACATGAACCGAAAAAAAAAAAAAACTGGCAAATTCTAAGGGAGATAGACGAGGTGATGAAGATGACTTTAAAAGACGGAGATTCAATCTTGAAAGGTTCATGCAGTAAGCACAAAGCAGGCAGAATGAATGAGCACTCCTGCTTTAAAATATACTAATTGAGTCGGTCTAAGATAAAAAAAACTACAAACATCACTAATGACTCGTCTGCTTGAGTTCTGTTCAGTATTTATTAATTAGGTGAAACATCATTTCAACAATTAAACAAAAAGTTTTGAAATCTTTGACCACACCAAAGGTTTATTTTTGGAGCTACCTTGTTCCTGCATTTAGAACTCTTTTAAATTTGAACACAGCTGGAATAGTCTTTAGTCAAACCTCTGCCAACTTTACCGGTGGGGCAAACACACGCGGACGTTTTACAGATTAAATTCTCGGCTGTGTTTAACTTGCCAGATCCCTTTGAAAAGAAGTGGGTCAGCCGTCCACACACGCACACTCAAGTTTTTCTGTCTGTTCCTGCTGATTGACTGATCCGTTCCCAGGTTTCCACCAGTGAGTGAGGAGGCTGCCGCTGGAACCCTGGTGGGAGTCATCATGGCAGCAGCTGTCAATCAAACCATCGTGTATTCCATCGTTGAAGGCAACGACGGAGGTGAGTGCGCTCTGAGCTTTCCTGTTGGGAGTCTCTCTTGTGCTCCTGCTTTTGCCATCTGTTAAAGCGTCTTCCTGGTTGAGCCATCCCTGACAACAGCTCGGGGAACACTACACAACTTCTCTTTGCTTTCTTAAAAACCTTAAACCGAGAATGATCGCTCACTAGCTATCCTCCTTGTGCAAGAACATTTTGTTTTCTCGTGTATTTGTATGACTCTGTTCTCTGCAGATGTGTTTACATTAAATGAAACAACAGGAGAGATTTCTACAGCCAAACCTCTGGATTATGAGACTAACTCCAGTTACGTCCTGAAAGTTGAGGCAGATTCTATGAGGCTGGTGTCCTCCAACCTCCGAGCTCCCTCAAAGAGTAAGTGTGTTGTTAGATCTCAAACTAAAGGGTTTACAAGGATTGAGAGTAGTAATACCACATTTGTACACAGATTAGGGAAACAGTGTGGCGTAATATAAACTAATTGCCACTTTATTTCTGTTGCACATTTACAGAATGTCTCAGAACCGACATTAAAAGCTAAATTTAATTTTTCCCTCCCACCTAAACTTTGCATGTTTACACCACAGCATGTTTTACTCTTAGAGATTTTATTCTTCCTGAGAGGTGAAACTTCTCTCTTGTTCCTGTAGCTTTTATTGAAGCTCTTTCTTCCTAACACAAGACCGCTCTATAACTTTTCATATCGTCTTAATTCTACGTTACTTTTGGTCTTTTTTTTTTGTTGAGCTTGTCAGTTGTCCATTAATTAATCCTATGCTAAAAGGTCGCTATCCTTTTTGTTTTTGTAAAAATGCTCATCTTCCTGCTAGGTATACATAACCAGCTATGTAGTAGTAAGCAGTTTGAACATTAGAAGTTATTATTCTCCACTAACAGAGTGATTCCTGCTGTTCAGGTCAACAATTAATCTGTTCAAATTCTTCCTTTTAAGAGGAAATGCAGACTAAACATGATTACTTGTGGTTTCATTTCTAATTGGAACTGATGTAAAAATGGATCTAATTAGCCTCAAATTCTTTATCCTCTTGCCTTCTTCTCCTGGTCTTGTCTTGAATACATTTTTTTTTCTCTCTGATCTCTTTCCTACTTTTCAAAACATATCTGTTCTTAATTGAAGCTCATCTCCACAGCTTTCTCTTATCATCTTTAATTATGCTGTTTACCACATGCTGTTCTTATTTTATTTAAGCTATTAAAATTTTAAAAATCTGCTGGGATTAAAGCAGCAAGTCATTCAGAGCAAATTGATGCATATTTAATCACAAACAAAATCAACAGATTTTTAACAGAATGTTTTCTTTATTCCAGTTTTAGGTGAAGGATGACTGTTAGATAGTCTGGCATTGTGTTTTCCTTGTTGAAAAAACTTGACCAGATTTTGAGATCCACCTTTCAACTAGTCTACAGAGCTTGGTTTGTGTTTTATGAAGCAGTTTTAAATGTGTTTGACTTAAAACTTCATGTTTGTAACTAGAAAAGCTGAATATAAGTCTAGATTAGCTAAGTCATAATTATGATACCATCTCCTAACTCTGATTTAGCCATCTCATTATTAAAGTAATACATATCAGTATCCTTCAAAGTAAAGGTCAAGGTCTACTGATTAATTCAGAATGAACATATTGAACATATATTTTTTAGAAAAGCTTAAATATGTACATTAATCTCAAACCTAGCAGTAGTGACTTTTCTTTACACATTTTCAAATATACGATTGATTAGCAAGACTTCAAGTTTCTACTGTAGTTTTAATAAGATTTTGACGGTTTCCTTTATTTGCCACATCAAGTCACAAAAGAAGCCGTGTAAGAGGAAAAAGTAATTTGATCTAATTCTAATCTAGCTGAAAACAAGCCAGCTCAATCCAGCTTTAAGTTTTGTTCACTCAGTACATTACAATACAAATAAACACACATGTTCTAATTCAGGTTTACCACATTCTAATTCATTGGTCGGATTTCGAGAAATGTTTTGTAAAATGTTGTCTCAATAAAGAACTCGACAGATTCTCTGAATCTTTGCCTTGATTTAATCACGACAGTAAAATCTAGGATATTCATTGCAAGTCTTACTGCGGACTTAAGATTTCTATAGAATGAAAACAGCTGAATAAGATCTGAGTTGTAATAACCCGTCACCATCATCACCTGCAGGCAGAGTGTTACGGTTGCTGTGGTCAGTGTTTACAGAATATTGTTTATGTCTGTATCTGCAGTTAAACATGCTGCTGCTGCTTTTAGTGGCTGATGTTTGGCCCTGGTTGGAATAGTGTCAACTCTACACGCACAACCTTGTTCTTTGTCTCATAAGTTTTTATGACAAAAGCAGAGTGTATCCTGTTGTGTGGTTTTGTCCTAGGTAACACAGCCAAGGTGGTGATCGATGTCCAGGATGAGAATGACAACCCACCGGTGTTCACCAGACCTCTTTATATCGGAGGAGTTACCGAAGATGCAAAAACTTTCACCCCAATCTTGCAAGTCCAGGTATAGTTACAAAGCTTATTGGGTTGTGAAATGTTTCAATCTGCACAGGAAAAAAGGTCATATACAGAATATAGAGGTTTATTTACTTGAGTTGTATTTACAGAATATTGGTTCAATTCACTAAATAACAAAATTACCTTGACAAAATAGTTTAGAGGTTTTTTTAAGGTATAATGAAAACATTGTTCCCACATCTTTTGTCCTTATTTGTAAAAATGTAGTTTTACTAAGAAAAACTTGAGTGACTTTTGTATTAATAAAAGGCCTTAATGGGGCTCAAAATTATAAAAAGCTAATTTAATCAAATCGCTTTCTGTTAAAGTTTTTATTTTCACTGGGCTGTGGCTGTTAGTGACTCAAAAGTGCAAAAGAAAGTGCAACTCTGGTATTTTTTCAGTTGTAGACTTACTGAATTGTTTGCACAACTTTTTGTACCATGTTCAAAACCTAATCATCAAAATTTCAATCTTCTGCAACTTACGCAGCAGAAGTTTTAGAGACCCAGCTAGTTGCTAACAGTTGCAACCCAGTGAGATACTACCTTACATGGTTAAATAAAAAGCAACGGGTTGACTTCCCTAGTTTCTTGAAAATGTTTTCACTTCTTTTCCAAAAAGCTTTTTTCAGTTTTGATCATTGGTTGGGAGTTCCAGGCTTCTAAGGCTTACATTCTTTTCTGTATGCTGCAGAGTTGTCAGGTAAAATGTACATCTGATCACACCGATGCCAGGTCAGACTGCTTTTGTCTTTCCGCAGATATAACTCTTCGGCTCTGACAAAGGCTGTATGACAACTGTGCTGATGAGCGAATGTTACTGTAGAGAGGCTATACTCATTATCGTTCCAGCAGACATTTCCTGCTGTCAGGTTATTGCAGTATAAAAACTGTCTCATTCCCTTGGGATTTTCGCTCAATATTGAATTCTTCAAATCACCCAGTAAGGTTTTCCTGTCCTGGTTTTGCCACAACAGTGATTTTAGTCATGCAATCACTAGGTGACCCCCTAGCCTATGTATGGGAGCCATTATTATTCATAAAGTGGGCTCGATCATCAGGACAGAACTTTCTTCCTTTTCTGGAGGTGATTACTCCTGACAACTTCACATTGATTTGCAATGACCCTTCCTTCACAGGGGACAAGGAGACACCCTTCACCAACCTATCAAACATGCACTCATCTGCTGCTCTCTTTATGTACAGCACACATGGACATGCTAACTTGTGAAGAACATAACAAATGACTCATCTGACCATGAACTCATCATTCAGCTTTGTAATGAGGGTTTATGTGCTGCAGTCATACTGTAATATTCCTCTCTGTGTAGCTTCTCAGTCACCAGAGGAAGAGTTGCTCTACGTTATATTTCATAATGTAGTAGCAAACAACCGTCACATTTCTTTCAAGGTGCAAAGATCACAGTTATCGTTTTCTGCAAGATTTCATACCAGGTGTTTCTGCGTATGGCGTCATGCATGACTGTCATGTCTTTGGTGCGTTTAAGAACCAAATCCAATCCAAAACATTCAAAGCTGTGAGATTTTGCCTTTCTTCTATTTTAAAATCATTTTTTTTATTCTCTGAAATTGTTGTGATCAGATACTATTAGTAAGGTTTTAGGAAAATATTTCTTCTGTAATTTCAATCTCGTGTTAAAGGGTTTCACAATTTGAATATCCACTGTCCAAAATGAGCACTGTTCAATGCTGAATGATTAACAGCATGTGTTTGCCTGTGATTTATATCGATGTAAGTCTGAATCTGGCATTATTTACCAAGCGATACAGTCATCTTTTGCAAACCTTTTTGATCAGCACTCACATAGTCAGGGAACATTTTATTTTGCCTCCAACTTTGCTAGTTTCTTGTAAAACTGGGCAAAGTGAGATGAGTTTTCAGGCTCTTCTCATTTCTTTGTTTTATAGTTTTCGTCTCCTTTGTCCTCTCCTTGCTGTCTGTGACCAAGCAATCTGTCTTAGCACAATGATGCCTCAATTCCTAAAAAGCACCTTGAGGAGAGAGTAAGGAGGAGCGATCAGGCTCACCAGAGGAGCTATGAGTGAGGATGCACTTATCTGTGGGATACAAAAAGGATGTGCTATGTTATCCTCAAATTGCAACTCAGAAGTAAATATTAAAGTTTTCAACAAACATTTGAACTAAATTGACAAAATATGATCAAAATGTCCAAGTTTAAAATAGCAGGTTTGAAGCTGGAATGTACTAATAAAACAGGAGTTGAAAATATTTTGGTTTTAATTGATGACTAATTCAAAGACAAAGTGTGTTACTTTTTTTACTCGCATATACATCAACTGTTGCCAATTGTTTCCTCTGCCAAAGAGGCTGTGTGGTTGATGGGGTTGGTTTGTTATTCTGTTTGTCAGTTTGTTGGCACTGTTACTAAAAGTCGTAAATGGATTTTCATGAAAATTTCAACAGACTAGGGGCATGGCCCAGCTTAGAAGCAATTAACTTTTTATGTCAATCTGGGCCTGGATCCATGAATTTTGTTTTACTCTTTTTTTCAGCCCTACCAAAGGCACGTAATCTGACTGCTCTTGTTTACCATTTTTAGATCATTGGCATCATCCAAATATTTCAAAGTATCACTGGTTGATTATTACATGAAGTTGATAACCAAAGAGAGGAATGTGGACACATCTGGGCTGTTTTATAAAACAACAGTGTTATTATAATATGAAGATAATTGAGAACAGTTGAGATGTTTGCTTTCTCCAAATAGAAATACACTCCAATTAAAGGTGTATTTTAAGAACAAAATGACCTCTGGGAGGTAAATTATATCCTTTTCCACTTTTCTTATTTTTGTTGTATATGGACACTAAACTGAGCTTGAATTAATTGTGAGAGCAAAATAAACACCAGTGATGGAAACAAAGCACCAAAAGGCAAAATTGATGTTGATAATTGGCAACAACGAGAAGTCAAATATAGAAAACACCAGTTAAAACATGGTACAGTTACCATTATTCTGTGGTGGTTGTAATGATTTTGGTCTTAAATAAACTAAATGGGTAAAAAAAAAAAATGGTAATCCCTGAAGATTACCAAGCCATGTTAAAAAATGTTTAAACATCCCGCTGCCCTGGGGTCCAAATGACCCCACCAGGCCTCAGTTTTGAGACTAAAGCCTGGTGGGGTCTCAGGTGGGTCATGTGACCCAAGGGCAGCCAGAGGGTTAAAGGGAAGTTCCTTTATTTCAGTGGAACAAAAGCTTAAAGCAAATGTCCAATGGCGCACAAGAGTAACTGAAAAGGTGGAACAGATTGTTTCACACAAATATGAGCAAAATTTTCTTTAAAACTTTCGAAGCGCTGACAT